>ML978279.1:0-88480 GCA_010015745.1 Setomelanomma holmii
CATACAGAGAGTAATAATCTTGTTCTCAGAGCAGTACTGATCAAACTCTGGTGTAGCATGACTGCTGTGGCCGTCAAGGATAAGTAGTCTGTAGGCTCCTGTTGTACGCGACACCGTGAGTCTGTTAAAGTAATTAATCCATGCTAAACCAAGCTCATCAGTCGTCCAGCCGTTGTCGCTGACAGCGACTGCCCAGTCTGCAGGTAGGTCGCAATACCAGCTAGCTTGGTGGAGCTTCCCAGACAGGATCACAAAGGGTGAAAGACATCAGCCAGACGCGTTAATACACTCGATTGTGGTGACCCAGTCGCGATTGCCTGGCTGAACGACAGTAGCTTGGCCTATCGTGTCAGAGCTAGTGACAACCTTCGACGTTGCAGCGACTCCCATCATGAACCCAGTCTTGTCAAAGTTGTACTCGTCCTCTAGGAGGATGCCCCACGTCTGGCGCGTGTCCTCTACAAGCTTAAACCACGTGCTGATCCTGACAGGATCTTCACATCTTGCCCTTTGTGAGTGGAACTTCCTGTTCCACTTTGTCTGGAGTTCTGGCTGGTTCTTGACAAAGCGTATCACCCAGTTCTTGCTAATAGGACGCGGAGGAGGATCTTGGCAGCGAGTAGCGAGCAGAACGTCTGCCATTCGTTGTACGTCGATGATATGAGGCGGAAATCCTTGTTGGTCAAGCTCTAAGATCCATTGAACGAGTGACTGCTCCTCTGTAGACTGTAGCTTACGTTGGTGGACGTGGGCGACAGCCTTAGGACGTACACCTGAGAGGCGGTCTTGGAGAGTCGTGCGGGGAACACAGTATAGCTGCGCAAGTCTGTACTGGCTTTTGACGCGTTGATTTTGATAGGCCTGAGAGGCAAGAAGAAGCCTGCTTTCTCTTTGAGGTGATTGAGGCTGTTGTCGTGGAGCCATAGTGGTTGACGCATAGAGTAACGCGCTGGTTTTGGTGGGGCAGACGGGATGGTGGTGGAACACGTTATAACTCCAAGTACTTCAAACACCAAGTCAAACACCAAGTATGGCATAGAAAATCTATCAAGTAAACAAGCAAGTCAAGTGTAGAGCCTTATACTTGCTTGACTTGCTTGTTGACATGTGTATTGACTGTCCTTCAGCGCGTTCATGAACATCGGAGCGAAAGGGAGAACACCAACACAAGCTATCCCACCGCTAATAGCGTCGACACGCCTCGTTCTTGAGATAGTATGATGGTACGATTTCGACCCAAAGGATAATGTCGACATGACAAGTCCGATCGGCTGTGGCAGTATCGGTTCAACCTTGGGTGGCCGGAGCGGCGTCCGCGATCTTTCCAGGTCTGTTCCTCTGGCAATAGTCATTGTCCTTCAACCGATAGGTGGAGTAGTCGGCATAATGAACGCCAGCCACCTCCTTACGAATAGGGCTTGATGCCCGCCTTCGATAATACTTCCGAATACGACCGATATTCAGAGGATAGCCATTATGCGCAGCTGCTGTACTCCCATTTCTTCGCACTCCAGACCAGTGCCGGATACAGTGACCGAGAACTTCTAACCTCGGCGGGAGAATGACTGTGTCGTTTGGATAGTTTGTTCGAAGAGATGGCTTGGCATTCCTGTACTCTAGCCAGGACCTCTTTGTACCCCGTGGAAGGTATATTTCGTCGTCCTCGCGGTCAGATGGATCACCATTGGGGCCATCTATCAGTACCCTCTTATCTCCTGGCAGTGGATTCTGCCGATCTTGGAGTGACCGGAAAGCATATGTGCCGATGAAATGGCTGAGAACTGGGTCTAAGACTGCCACGCCGCGAGAGTGAAGCGACACACAGTCAGCTCTAGCAGATCCAAATAACACTGGTCCATATCGGTTTTATACATCTGCAGGACAAGCGTATCGATAAACTCTTGCCGGAAGAAAGACGTGATGCCGAGTTGTAGTATGACGTTGTATAGGTGAATCTTAGCGTCGAGCCTTTCGGGTATTCTGATGCGAGGTAGTGGTGCTTCGCCTTTACCATTGTTATCTTTCTCTTGGACATCTTCGTCTTGATCTTCTGAAGATGTGATATGGTTCTTCCAGTGTTCCTCTATTCTTTCCAGCCAATCGACGATGTAAGTCCCAATCTCGTGTTCTCGAATGTATGCCATATGCTTGTCCCTTTGATAACGATAATTCTTTCCTCGGTCTCGGCCTTCGGCAGTAATACGATCATTGTTAGAGTCTCCGTAATATGCCACAAAATCGTTCCATCCCGATATAGGGTTGTCGAATGCACCGCTTGCGTGCTTTCTAGGGTAACAAATGGGAAGATGCAGCTCGGTTTCGTCAGGGTGGTATGTAAAGAACTCCTCTGCGTACGAGGAGCACTTCATCAAGATGTCTTTGTTCAATCCTTTCGGTTTCGGTGGTATGAGTCTGGAACCTTTCCCGACGAATATTCTCTCTCCTATGAGATCGGTAGACTCACACACGTAAAGCTCTGAAAAGTCTTGTGCGTCGACAACGATATGCACGAGCGATTTGTTTTTGAGAGGCCCTGAATTCGAATTTCTCTGCTTGACAACGTCAATCTGGTCGATATAACATTTACTCGGGTCGTCCGCATCCCTCCGAGCGGCTTGCTCCAGATAGTCCTCATGCGCCTTGACGACTCGTCCATTTGCATGATAAAGTACCATTATGAGTTCTTCCCTTTGCAGGGTCCGCTTCGAATTCGAACTTATGAAGCGACTTGGTGTATCTGGATCGTGTGGATGCTGTAGAGTGGTGCAAATGTCGAGTTACGATCGCGATTTTCTACTCTGAGTGTTGTCTTTGTTGCATCTTCGCGGAGGACAAAGAAAACGCCATAACGCCCTCGAATGCAGCGCTCGCCAATGATCCAGGATTCGTATTGTGTCGTTCCCTGATTGTGTCGAAGGAGAACAAAGAGCTGCCGATTCCCGGCAACCCCTCCAAAGGTCGAGGGCCGGCTCGCTCTGGTTTGCAGCCAAACGACATCGCGGAATTGTGGACGACATGCGCATGATGAACGATGATACCAAATATCCGTTGTGCGCTTTTCGCGTTCGTCAATGGACAATGTTAAAGGAGATGTGAGAGAAGTAACGAGAAACTAACAACACCAGCATTCGAGAACCTGCCGCCGCGCCGGAAATGGCCTAGCCAGCTGCAAGGGCAATGCGCAACACAGTATGCTTAGCACGTGCATTTGATCAAGCTGGAAGAGATTTTCTACCAGCAGGGACACTAGGATAATGGATGGAGCTGGAGAGAATTTGCAGTATTTCAAAATCAGTGTGCTGTGTGTATGGTAATGAACGTCCAGAACAATGAGACATTGGGATGGAGATAGGCACTGTACAGTTGCATGATGGGCAAAGACTCAGGTAGATGGGGATGATTATCATTCCAGGATTGCTGAATACTCAAGTAATGTAAGTTTATAGCTTTACTGATTAGTCGAGTGGTCTGTGAATGGTCTGGGTACCGGTCCAGCTACAGCTACCTCCTGACTACCAAGCGAAGAGGATCTGCACCTTACCCACGCTAGTCCGCTCAGACAGAACGTCGACACTTGGTTCTTTACACGAATCTCCCATGTATCAATCAGATGATGAGACCTGTGCGCGTCATCTCACCCGCGCGAACCTCACGATCACAAGTACGGATGCCTTCGCCGTTGCCAGTGACCTGAATGGGCTCGAAGCTGCGCGCACGCTGTGTACGATGGGATCCGGGTGCCGACACGCTGGGCTTCGAAGACTTGCCGCCACGTGTGTCCCGAGCCAAGGAATAATCGCGTGCAAGATGGCCAGTCTCCTTGCAGTTGTAGCAGACCGGCGACGAAGAACGCTGGCTCTTGTTGGCTGGTGCTTCAACCGCCGCTGAGCAACTGCGGGAGAGGTGACTTGAATCACCGCAATTGAAACATCGAGCAGTCTTAGTTGTCTGTGTCGGGAGAGGTGCCTGAGCAGTCTTACTAGCAGAATCGTTCGGTGCATGCTGAACTTGCTGACACTCTCGAGCGAAGTGACCGACGTTGTCGCACTCATAGCACTTGACGCCGATTCGAAACGGGAGTGTTTTGTCTGCAGGGCTTGAATAGACATCTTGGGCGCCTGAACAACCCTGAACTTCGACCGTCGGGTTCTTGTCCTTCTGTTTCCTAAGTCCCCGCTTCGTATTCTCGGAGGCGGAGACGCGGTGGGTGCCAGTGGACGACGCTACCATTTCGCCGACGGACTGCGTGGTGTTGTTGCGAGCGTTGGCCACCATCTGATAGAAATTCTTTGACCACATGACCTGCGGGTTTGTGGTCTTCTCGTAGTATTCCTTGCCGAGCTTGACGCGGTGAGCGAGCAGATTCTGGATAGCCTTTCCAAGCGCATCTTCGAAGCCTGGATCGGATCGGGCAAGCTCCATATACGCCGTGTAGTGGCACGCCAAGGATTAACCATCTCATGGGCAAGGACTTCAACCGAGTAGTCGAATAGCGGTGGAATCTTGGCTGCAAACATCATGATGTCGTTGACGGCGGGGAGCGAAGTACGGTACTTGCCCTTGAGCCGACCGACAATACGGCCCATCAGGGGCGCGTAATGCAGAAAGGCGCAGTGTGTGTAAAGCAAGACTAGCTGGTCGAGAGACAGCGCCTCGAATGTGTCCGCGCCTTCGCCATCAGACTCGCCTCCTTGCGCATGTACTTTTAGATCCAACGGATCTGCTCTCGAGAACCATTGGGGATGCACCTGAGCGTCGTTAGTATTTCTTCCAAGTGTAGACTGAGCACATTGCTTACAAGTTGACAGCCTTATCGTCAATGAGCTTCTTCTTTGCCCACGGCGAGAAGTGAGCTAGCAACTTGATGGAAACACCCTCAATGCCGATGATGGGATCGCCTTTTGGTCCAATGACAACGTTCGTCTTTGGTCCCTTCTTCAGCCTACTGAACTTGTTAGTACACTGCGATAACCTAGTCATAGGAGATGCCGGGCATAGAGGACACTTACTCGACAAGCTGTGATGGTGTTAGGTACCGAGAAGGCATCTTCTGCCGTGAGATTGTGGCCAGGTTGGCGGTGTCCGTCGTGTTAGGAGCAATAATGTCTGCTGTACGTGTAGTTGCGCAGAGGGTTGAGACGTAGTTGACTTTCAGAAGTTGACAGCTGACCCTTTGTGCAGAAGGAAACAGCGAGGGCGAGGGAGGCGGAGTTTATATAGTGAGAGGCGCTGAGGACCTAGCGGGCACGGTCCAAGTGAGATGCTGCAGTGAATCATTTTATGCGTGACCGAGGCGAGAGATCCGAATGGAAGCAATCGATGCTGGGGAGCGACTGATCAATGGCTACGCGTGGGCGAGGCACGTGTATCGTCGAAAGCAAGAGGTCCTCATCCGTACTAGATCTCCAGCTGGATGTCAGTGGCCCACTATCAATGTGCGACGGGACAGTACCAAAGGAGCGGTCACGTGTGGGCCGCGCTTTCCCGTCCGGGCGTTGACCTGCAGTCCTGTAGCTGCGCGAGAACGTCCCGACGACTTCGTCTCTGACAACACGCAAGGTCTCTCACTTACTTTCATGAGCAGAAATGCCCTCCTTCCGCAGCATCAACATCGCACTGCACTCGCAGTTCGACGTCCAGACACTGCCCGAATTCTACCCGCTTCCACCTGAACATTACATTTCGCCGGGCATTTGCTGCGCGGCTCCACAGCTGGTTGACGATGCCACCTCAACATGCACTGTCTATATTCCCACAGTGCCTGGAAGTACGTTCTGGATCAGCTACTCCATCTCGCCACCCGTGCCAGAGGGTCATCACTTTCTCTTCAAGCTATACATCAATGGCGCACACATATTGAGCTGGTCAACCGGTAAAGACGCGGACTGGAGAGGAAAGACCATGTTTGGATTGTATGAGCGTTCAGAAACCGAGGAAGGTAAACCAAAGGTTGAGAAGAGGGTGCTGTGCTTCACCTCACCTAGCAACCTTGCTTCGGGCTGGGATGTCCAAGACCTGTTCGACGAGAGAGCGTGTATGGAGATCAAAGTGCACAGAGCGCACGGAAGAAAGAGGATAGAGCGGGAACTGCAAGACTTCAATCAGACGGAGCACGCGCGCAACGCGAAGGGCATTAGGTGAGGCATCTGCGTGGCAAGGGACGGACTTTTGCTGACGGAACAGCCTCGTAAATGCAGGACGTGTCAACTCGGAACAGCCAAAGCGCTTCTACAAGTTCGCCCTCATCGACCCAGGCAACCAGCCGTTTGCGACGTTCAGATACCTGTACCGCAGCTGGGATCAGCTGCGGTATCTTGGCCTACTGGACGACGAGTCCGGCGAAGAAAATGACATCTCGGTCATCGAGCCCGGTGCGGATACATCTTCTGGTGATGAAGGCAGGGGCACACGTACCTCGATCAAAGACACGGACGACGTCTTTTACCAGTGCGGCGACAGCGCAAGTGAGATACAAACATACCATGCGTCATTTACAGGCCATGATCCGACGGGTTCAATTTCGATGAGAAGTGCGGCGAGACACAGCCCGCATGCCATTGAGACAGTACAGCCTTCAACAACAGAGGAGACACAACCCCGGTTGAGCAGCTCAGAACGTCTGCGTGCCTATATTCCACGCGGTGCACCCGATGCCGGCACGGAAGCATTGGGTGGCCAAGCTGACGAGCAGACACAACAGCGCCAAAGCGGCATGCGCACACCGACGCAGTCCTACCGCTTGTCGATACCACCATCTGTGAGACTCAATCCCACAGAGCAAACGATCAGGCCACTACCCACAGCACCACAGAAGTCCGACTCTTCCTCAACAGCATATTGTCCACACCCAGCCTATCCTATCGAGAATTGGAGGGTGCGCACTCGGAGTCCCGTAAAATCGGTCCGCGATGGCATCTCGACACCACCACTGGAAAAGGATGGGGAGCAGGGCACCAGAGCTTCATCGCTGATGAGCGTGATCACGTCGACGTGGAAGCGGCGTGGTACTCCGAGCTCAGAGCGCCACAAAAGCGCAGAGGGAAGACGCAGTGCTCGGAGCGAAGCTTGACAGATAACATACTTGCAAAAGAAGCCTTCGTGTGTGTATGCAGCTGGTCATATGCGCGCATGAACAAGAGCGGCTGCTAGGGTGATGTCGAGGAAGGACGATCTTGCGACGGTCATTGTCCGACATGAGACGGGACGCTTGGGGGCGACGCAAGGCACCAGGCGACCATTGGCCGGCTCCACACAACCCCGCAAGCTGCAGCTCCCCCAGCCTCGAGCTACCCTGGCCGCCCATCCAGCTGATGATGCGTCCATAGCTCTCCATAGCTCCAGCATTGCGCATGCGCATGTACAGTTGACACAAACCACTGGTTCTTCGTTGTGCACATAAAGAGCATTGTCTCCTTTTGTTCTGTTCCATTGCTTGAGCGCGTGTGCGTAACGCAGCATTGATTGGCACGATGCCGTCGCTCGCCCTCACTGTCGCAGCGCTGCTGGCAGGCGCTGCACAAGCCTCGACCCTCACGCCGCCAGTGCTCCCGCTGATGGTGCGCAATCCATATCTGAGTACCTGGCTGCAGAATGCGCGCAAAGAGCCGTGGAGCAAATGGCCCATGTTCTGGACTGGTGCTGAAGTAGGCCGCCACTGCGCTCGTCGTGGAGCTTCATACGTGGTTCCCATGCTCACTGTGCAATCTAGCTTGGCTTCGGCGTGCTCGCGTCTCTTCCGGAGACGAAAGAAGTGTTCCCGCTGCTCGGTCGGCCTCACGATTCGCTAGAGCACGATGGCAAAGAGTCAGTCTCCTACCCCAGCTGCTACGCCCCTCTCTGAACCTCACTCCTAGCTACACAGTCGCATATCCAGCCTACAAGGGTGCCAAGTACGACGCCTCCACGACGAACCTCACGTACTCGCTCCGGGCGCCGAAAGACCTTACCGCTGCCAAAGATGTCGAGATCACCCTCTCGTTTCTCTCCCCTGTAACGCCTACATCGACTCTGCGACAGGCCCTCCCAGCGGCATATCTGGCCATCTACGTCGAGGGAAGCTTCGACGTCAACATATACGTCGACGTCAACGGGCAGTGGGTCAGTGGAAAGCAGGAGAGCCTCATAGAGTGGAGCCTAGCTGAGCAGCGTGGCTCGAGAGAGGGTGTGAAAACATGGATGGTGAAGAGACAGGTGGAACAGATTTTCACTGAAACCGACGACCAGTCTGAATGGGGTCAGCTGCACTTCACTGGCCCAGGAAGCGCTCATCATGAATCTGGCACGTCTTCGCAACTTCGTCAGAGGTTTGCTCGGACTGGGTCGCTTCAAAATACCATGGACGACAAATTCCGCGCCATCATGGACGAAGAACCAGTATTTGCGTACGCAAAGTCATTCAACTTGTCCAAGACTTCCAATGCCGCGGCGGTCTCCCAGGCTAGCGCTTTGTTCACTATTGCGCACATCCAAGATCCAGTCGTCCAATATGCCTCTGCACGTGGCTTAACCTTCATGCGACCTCTGTGGAAGTCGTGGTTTCCTGAAGACGCTAACCTGATTCAGTTCCACTATCGAGATTTCGACTCGGCCAGCGAACTGGCTGGCAATTATTCAGAGCAGCTGCGCATCGATGCTTATGAATCTGGCTCCACGAATTACGTTGACATTGTCGCTTTGTCCGCACGGCAGGCTATGGGTGCGACGAGCTTTTCAGGCACAGCAGAGAATCCACTTCTCTTCCTGAAAGAGATATCCTCGAACGGCAACTCTCAAACTGTCGATGTTATCTTCCCGGCATTCCCATTTTTCCTCTATACTCAGCCGAAATGGCTGGCCTACCTACTCGAACCACTCCTCGAGCACCAGCTAAGTGGGCAGTATCCCAACAAATACTCTATGCACGACCTCGGCGCCCACTTCCCGAATCTCACAGGGCACGCGGATGGGAGGGATGAGTATATGCCTGTCGAAGAGTGCGGTGATATGCTCATCATGGGCCTGGCCTTGGTCAACTCGCTCACCTACAGCTCCGATTCTGAAGCCCAGTCAGTTTGGTCTACTGTAGGGAACAAGACTGACCTCCAGGACGGAGCCAACCCTTTCGCGTTGCAGACGCACGAGGGAGTGGATTACCTCGACGATACCTGGGGTGGCGACGCAAAGGGTATCAAGCAAGCAAAGAAGTGGCTTGAAGGTAGCTACGACCTGTGGAAGCAGTGGACAGGCTATCTCGTCGAGGATGCACTCGAGCCCCACAATCAGCTGTGCACTGATGACTTTGCGGGGTGGCTTCCACTGCAAACTAATCTAGCCTTGAAAGGTATCATCGGTATCAAAGCCTTCAGCGAGTTAGCTGATCTCCTCGATCGACCAGGCGACGCAAAACACTACCGCAACATATCCGAAACCTATATCAAGAAATGGGAAGAGTACGGGATCTCTCGTGATGGCTCACACGCCAAACTCGCGTACGATTGGTATGGCAGCTGGACCACCCTATACTCCCTGTATGCGGATGCTGTTCTGTGCTTCCATCCTTCTCTTACGAATGCATCCACTACCTCCCCGCAACGTTTTGCCATTGGCGGGGGTTCCGCTCAGAAGCCTTTGATATCGCAGAAGTCCGGCGGCCGCACACCTATCACATCGGACTTGATTTCATCTAAGATCTATAAAATGCAGTCAGATTGGTACTCTGCCGTTATGCAAAAGTACGGGCTTCCCCTCGACTCACGCCATCTCTACACTAAATCCGACTGGGAGTTCGAAGCTGCGGCTGTGGCGAGCAAGAGAGTGCGATCAGAAATTCTCGATCGAGTAGCTTTGTGGTTGAATGAGACAGTTACGGATCGTCCATTCACAGACCTGTATGTTACTGAGGGTGAGGGAGGATTCCCAGGGCCCTGGTTCTTCGCAAGACCGGTAGTCGGAGGGCACTTCGCCTTCTTGACACTGGAAAGGGCTTGTGGCGGACAATTTAAGGGCGTGCAGGCATTCCTGGACGAGGAGGTTTAGAGTATTGTACACCTGACATAGCACACGAGCAAAACGTGTTGTTAATTAGGGATGACGGCAATACCTGCATGGTTCCTTGGCAGCGAAGACATCGGTTTGACGTTATCTCTCGCATCTTCTCGCAATACAGTACACCCGAAGTCTATTCGAGCCATCTTCTCAGCTCAACTTCACCATACCCCAATAGGCATGGTAGGTGGCTGTCTAACGATAGTCCGGATTAGATTAGCGAAAACCTTAGCCCTCGATCTATGACAACATGCACCCAGCCACACGGGTCTACAATCTTTTGTTCCCCGAAAACACCAAACTTCAAGCCACGTCAGATCAATGTTGTGGTCTACGAACTTATATTGACGGGCCTTGCACGCCGTTTCTCATTCCCATTTCAATCATTCAAACCTTGATAACCAAATCAAAATGACAAAACCGCGAGTCATTTACTGGTTTCGCACCGATCTTCGATTACACGATTCACCGGCACTCAAAGCTGCGTTGGATCTAAAGCCGGAATGCCTGTATCCCATCTGGACCTGGGATCCACACTATGTCTACCGTGCCCGCGTCGGGCCAAATCGGTGGCAATACCTTCTTGATTGTCAAAATGATTTGTCGAAATCTATCACAGAACTGAACCCGAAGTCTAAACTATTCCTCATTCGAGAAGCTCCTCAAACGCTATTTCCAAAACTTCTGAAGGCATGGAAGATCACGCATCTGGTTTTTGAGAAAGATACAGATGCTTATGCAAGGGAGAGAGACGAGAAGGTGATGAAGATTGCCAAAGAGGCGGGAGTGGAAGTGGTTGTCAGGGTGGGCAGGACGCTATACGACCCTGAAGAGTTGGTCAAGGAGAATCATGGCAAGCCCACGATGAGTATCAGCCAAGTCCAGGCGGCAGGCAAAAAGATTGGTGAAATTCCACGACCCATACCAGCGCCAAAGAAGCTGCCCGACCCTGGCGCCACTCATCTCGACTTTGACCAAAATAAGCCTGCCAGTGATCCAGACATTAACGCTATACAACGTGATGGAGAGGAAGAATCCTACTCGAAGCTTGCTGGACCCAATGGAGATTTCGCAGTACCAACGATGGAAGAGCTTGGGTTGAAAAAAGCAACAACGCAGCATCGCGGTGGTGAAACCATTGGCCTCAAAATGCTCAATGGAATCATTGCAAACGAAGACTATACCGCCACCTTCGAGAAACCGAAGACGGCACCCACAGCATTCGAACCACAGGCTACCACTCTTCTCTCGCCGCACATACACTTTGGCTCAGTGAGTTGTCGCGAGTTTTACTGGAGAGTTCAAGATGTTGTCACAAAGTACAAGGGCAAGGCATCACAGCCGCCAGCCAGCTTGACAGGTCAGCTCTTGTTTCGTGACATGTACTTTGGAGCACAAGCCGCACTAGGATACGCGTTCGGTCAAACGTACAATAACCCGCAATGTCGTTTCATACCATGGCACTTGCCTTCCGAAATCGACACAAAGACGGGCCTGATCACGGGCAAATATCTTATTGACAATGCAGAAGCTGAGGAGCAATTTCAGCGTTGGAAGCATGGTCGCACAGGCTTTCCCTGGATTGATGGGCTCATGCGCCAGCTCAAGCAGGAAGGCTGGATTCATCACCTTGGTCGCCATGCTGTTGCATGTTTCCTCACACGCGGAGGGTGCTATATCGACTGGGAGCGGGGCGCAGAAGTGTTCGAGGAATGGCTGATCGATCACGAAGCTGCGTGCAATATCGGCAATTGGCAGTGGCTGAGCTGTACAGCATTCTTTGCACAGTTTTATCGGTGCTACTCACCCATTGTGTTTCCGCAAAAGTGGGACAAGGACGGGGACTTCATCCGGCGCTATGTGCCTGAATTAGCAAAGTTTGATAAGAAGTACATCTATGAGCCATGGAAAGCACCGATTGCGGATCAAAAGAAATGGGGATGCAGAATTGAAGGCGATGGAAAGGACGGCAAGGAGGGAACATATCCCAAACCAATATTTGACTTTCCCACGCGAAGGGACATCTGTCTCGAGGGCATGAAGACTGCTTACAACGTCAAACTCTACGGTAACGATCCAAAAGTGCTCGATGGAACATGGCGTAAGCTATTCAGAGACAATGCCGAGGGTCCGACAGAGGGTACCAAAGGGCCTGCAGGCGCGATGGTCGAGCATGAGGAAGCCGATGGAAAAGAAGAGCACGATGTGCCGGAACCGCTGAGTCCGAAGAAGGCGAAGCAAGAGTCGGAAAAGAGTGAGAAGAAAGCAGCAGGACATTCGCATAAGCGAGAGGCAAGTCAAGGAACGTTGGATGGAATGGTTACGAGGAAGAAGAAGGTGAAGGCAGAAGACGTGGCGCCGAACGAGACGCACTATGGATGATACGTTGCAGCACAGTAGTGTGCCGCACCGTTCATTCTTTATTTAGCACAGCCTGTATGATACAACCTCGGGGCTTTCGTTCAAGTCTATGACCTCAACGTTCAGCTTGCTTAGTCTTGACGCGCCGGATCGACCTGGATACTTCCTACGATTTCATCGATCTCGGACATCACATCTGGTGTAAGTTTGTCGAGCACCTTCAATGCAGAACAATTGTCGACCACCTGCTCCGGCCTTGACGCTCCCGTTATGACCGAAGACACGTGTGGGTTCTTAAGGCACCAAGCTAACGACATTTGCGACTGGCTAATTCCTAATTTGTCCGCAATCGGCTGAGGTCTTGTCAACATATGCTCCACGTCTCGAATGAGTGAACGCACCTTCAGCTTCCTCGCTTTGCCAACCATGCCCTGCCAGTCTTCATTTCCGTACAAATTCCGCATGCTGTTCACAAAGTTGTCGTTGCCCTCTGCAAACCTAGATCCAGGCGGCGGTGCATCAGGAGAGTCGTTATACTTCCCACTCAGCAGCCCAAATTTCAATGGTGAGAATGTCGTCAAGCCCAGCCCGAATCTCGAATACAACCTCTGGAACTCGCCCTCCACCTTCTTCCGCTCAAGCAAGTTGTACTGAGGTTGCTCCACAATCGGCGCGATGAGACCAAGCTGCTTTGCAATCCCATATGCCTCAGCAAACTCATCTGCAGACCACTCCGAGGTTCCCCAGTACAGCGCCCATCCTTTTTGCTCAATCACATGATTGAACGCGCGCACCGTTTCTTCCATCGGCGTCAGACGATCCGGCCGATGCGCATACACGATATCCACGTACTCAAGATCAAGACGTTGCAGACTCATCCTCAAACCTTCGATGATGTGTTTGCGCGACAATCCATGTCTATTGACAAGAACATCACCATCTGCACCGCCCCAATTTAGCTTCGTCGAAATCACCAGATCAGATCGCTTCCAGAGATGCTTCTTGATGGCTTGGCCCATGATTATCTCAGACTCTCCGCCTGCGTAGCTTTCTGCAGTGTCGAAGAAGTTGATGCCATTATCGTAAGCGGTTTTCATGATCTCGAACGTTCGCTCATTGTCGACATGGCCCCAAACCTACGCAGAGTTAGACAGGAGGCGGTAAGTTTGTATCTTTAAGTGTGTACGTGAGCCATCCTCCTAGTCCTAGGGCCGAGACATGAAGTCCTGCATTGCCTAAGCGGCGGTATACCATTCCGGTCTTGCGCGGTTCTTCCCAAGCTGGGTATATACGAGAAAAATGATGTAAGGTTGACGATAAGTTTTCAATGTAAGCTGTTCCAAGTCGACTCCATGTAGAAGGAGGTCAATCCTGAGGTTCCTCCCAACATGTTGCTTCTATGGGAGTCACCTTCGACCACCCCACAGCCCCAAACCGACAGGCCGAAAACTTTTGTCACAAGCACAAGAGTAGCACCAAATGAGTTACGGAACTACCCATCGGTTACATTTCCGATGCTGGCAACAAACTATTCTGCACCATCTCGGACCGAGCACTCATATTAGGTCGTACAATAGTCCCGCAGCGCCTTCCTCTTTTGATCGTGAGATGCGGATGCATGCAACCGATCATGGAGAGGTTTTCTCGACCTTGACCATGACTAGGATCTGGGAAATCGTCATTGTTCTCCGCAATCACGCAATGCAGCAGTTTCGGAGATGGATGGATCGTGTTAGTGATGTGTGCCGGTGTAGTGACTTCAAGTGTTGAGAGATAGGATAGTTGTAACTTGCCGATAAGGTCGAACTGTGCTACGATCGGACAGCAACACCGTCGACGGTGCTAGTGCGTGTGTACCAGCCTGTTGAGCAATAGTTGTTGTCCTGATAAGCACATCTACAGTGCAAATCTAAAGTCCAATCGCTTGTTACCCTCCTCTTCGCGCGAAATAACATCAGCCTGGTACAACGCCTCCTCCTCCGAAGTCATCTGTTCTCACTTCTCTCGCTTCTTCGTATTCAATCGGACCAAGACCTGTCTTTGAACCAGAAACGTGACGAGACTCAGAGCGCAGATTGCTACCAAAACCGAGTTGCCCTGCTTGTAGTATGGGCCATCATACTTGCGGTAGATTTGCGAGCTGATTAGGGACCCGATCTGTGCAATGACATTGTATGATGCAGCAGTGATGGCGCGCTTCTTGACATCGAATGTGTTTTCTGAGATCCAAGAGCTGACCAGCGGATGGAAGTATAGGTAACCCGAAACTAGTGTGATCAACGAGAAACGACCCCATTCCCGTCCGCCATCAGGAAGTGTGAGGAGGGCGATAATTAGAGGCATGATCCAGAATTCGCTGAAGATACAGCGGAAAGTCCTCTCGTTGAAGTAGTCGCTGAAGTAAGCTAGTGCTAACATGGTGATGATCTGGAGGACCGCAGACGGGACGGTCAACATGTTACTGTTGAATGTCGTGGAATCAAGTCGCTTGAGCGTGAGGGTGAGGTAGCCTTGCACGGGCGATGCAGGTATGTACGCAATGAGCCCGATGAAGTACAAGTCCCACATGGAAGAGTCGCTCCAGGCTTCCCGACTGTCTTTGAAGGTGGCCGGCTCTTTCAGTGCAGTAAGTACCTTGGCTGGATGATCGCGGAGAATTTTGTTTCACCATGATGACTTCCTCTCGCTTAGTGTACCAACCACTGCGCTAGAGTACGTTCTTGGTAGCAGTCGGCGCGGCTGGCAGGTACAGGAACGACAAGATGGCGACAACGACTGTCAATAATCCATCCAGAAGGAATAATCAGAACCATCCAGGTTTGCCGCCAATGCCGCGTATTTCGAGAATCCCAGCCGCGAGCAGAGCAGAGATAACACACGCAACATTGAACGTGGACCAAAAAGCTGCGAGACGGATCGAAAGCTCCTTGGACTTGTAGAAGTAAGTCGCGAAAAGAATTACTCCTGGAATGAATCCACCTTCGCAGAGGCCGATTGCTGCCCGGCCCAAGTAGAAAGACGTTCGGTCGTGCATCCATGCTTGGCCCCAAGAGGCAGTTCCCCAGGCGAGCATCATCGTCGGAAGAATGTACTTGAATCCGTACCGTTTGGTGAGACTATGGTCAAGCCAGACAAGATTGAGCTAACAATTTGAAAAGGTTGGTCACAATTGCACCGGGAACTCCGCAGTCAGGAAGCAGAGCAACTGGATTGTGGTGCCATTATTGTAATCGTCACTGGTGAGATTGAGGTCCTTCAGTAAATTGTCGGCCAAGGCATTGGATAAGTTTCCTCTGTCGAGCTGTACAAAGTCAGACATCCCCTTGGGCGGTCGGCTTGTTGCGAATGTTATTGACGAGCTTACCTGCAGCCCAAACATCATGAGACATAACCAAGTCAAAAGACGGAGATCGGTCTTCCAAACAATGCGCCCTTCCTCTTCAATCGTCCAGCTTGCATGTGGATCGAAACGATGATGTCCTTCGTAGCTCTCGTGGGGCGGGACAATACCCGCGAGTTCCTCTCTGCCGACTTTGGTTGGGGCTTTCGGCGAGTTGGCGTCTATACTGATGCGTCCTCGGGGAGCGGCCTCGATATCAGAGCCCATCTTCGCTGATCTTCCCGTTCAACCAGTCCTGGATCTGTTCGTTGGGAAATGGTGACCCGCGTACCAGGAAAGACGATGCATGGTATCCCAATTGCTCGTTCATCCCATCCTATTTAGTTGCTAGAAATGCCATGTCGCAATTGTTACCCGTTTGATGGCTATTATCGTCCATCCTTACTTCAGAAGTTGCGCCGACGAATCGAGGTGTGGTAGGATGCAGGCGGTCCATCGTGTCTTAATTCTTGGTGTTTCCCCGCTTTCACCCTACCTAGATCTTAGCGTTGCAACCCTTGTCTGCGTACACACTATGTTATCCGGTGGACTAGTCTCGCTACCCGTAACGAGGACTTGTTGCCGATGACGTGATCGTCTACCACGTGTTCGGATAATGCCACATGATATACCGACGGCAAATCATAAAATGTTCTGGATTCCAGGTAGTGGGAAGGACGTTTGTTGAAAGCGGCCTGTATCTGTAATCCAATAACATCGCGGAATAGCCGACCTTCTCTCAAGTAACATCATCGACGGAGTCGGCACCTTTAGACCGTTCACGGCATGCCTTTCGTCAAACGCAGTCATGTTGACGATGCACACGACAAGACACAACCGAGTATCATTGGCGGGCATGCGAGTGCTCGTGCAAGACTGCGGCAAAGATTGACTTACTCGGGTACCCTGGACAATTTCAAGCGTCAAGACTTGACGCCCATCACTGGCACAGAGTTTGAAGGACTTCAAGTGACAGACATGCTGAAATGGGGCGACGAATCCAACCGGGATCTCGCAATCAGCGCTCCCAACAGCCAGCACTACTACAGTACACTGTACTGTAGTACTGCTTAATAAGCAGTAAGTAGCGAGGTGCTATTGGGTGTAGTAGAGTAACCGTAGTGGTGACGATTTGGGAGTAGTAGTACTGCGCTACTGCCGTGTAACTCGGGGAAGAAAATTTGTGCAGGCGGAGGCGCTAGGTGGCCTGCAACTGTCTCGTTTTGTTCGTAAACTACAAGTAACTTTCGACAGGAGCGCGCAACGCGTTGCGTTGTTGTTCTAGTAGAGGCGATGGAGGCGGTGGAGGCGGCGGAGGATAACTTGCCAAATTGTTAAGACCTCATCCTATCTTTCCAACCTCATCCTATCTTCAAAAAGCTACTCTCTCGCACAGTATAAGTCGACTGTCTCGCTCCTCGCAATCGCAAGCTGCCTCTATTGCCAGCGCTGTTGCTCCCATCTTTCACTCTGCTGGCAGCAAGAGGCTTGCCAAAGCTCGTGCCTAAACACCTCCATCTCCGAGCTTTTCAAGCGCCTCGGTGGCCACCTCGGTGGAGGCTACCCATGTGTATCCTGAGGATAAATTTGGTGTTGTAGGCGAGCAATTTCCGGTCAATTTCAGCCACATATACCTCGATGGCAAGCGGCTTTTAGCGTCACGCGTGGGCTACAAAGTACAACACAAGAGCGCGCTCCTCGGTGCAAAAAGGAGCTCACCCATATAGAAATATGGTGTTGAGCTGGAGTACCTTCGGCCATCTGGTACGACACCGATTAAGCTCTGGCTTTGCCGACTCTGCCATTTAGCTAAGGAGACCTGCGACGCTGAAGTTGTTAATAGTACTGCTCATATTTCTAACCACATAGTCAAAGCTCACCAGATCAATCCTGCCACAGGTCTCCTGCCAGAAGGCGTCTCAAGGCCGGGTTTTTCGTCGCCATTCGAAGCAGCAAAGGTAGTAGGCTCAAGTACAGTCATATCCCATTTGCTGTGGCAGGAGGAGGCTCTGCAGAGCGCCTTAGTGGACTGGGTGATTATGAAGGACGTCAGCTTTATCGATGCAGTGTCACCGGCACTTCCAGGTTTACTGACCTGGAACCGCACGAGTCTCCTTCCAGCCCTGCCGAATTCGAGCACGACGATGACCCACTATATACTAAGGGCTGTAGAGGAGAGAAAGGTAGAGGTTAGCCAGCTTTTGGAGTCGTCATCGTCAAGGATTAGTATAAGCGTCAATGTGTGGACGTCATCTAATTACCTGGGCTTCCTTGGTGTTGTAGCTCACTTTGCCGGTAAGTCTAACCCCGCCTTACCTGATCGGGCAGACAGTAGCCTAAGCGTGGCAGGATTATTGCAACACCAAGGTAATACATTCTAACAGTATTACAGATACTCGATTCCAACAGAGAGATATATTGATCGCCTTTACCAATCTATTCGGAGACCACACTGGAGCTACTCAAAGCTCTGTCGTACGCGCCGTACTCAATAAATTCAAGATCGCCCGAAAATTCCACTGCTTTGTGGGTGATAACGCGACGAGCAACGATAGCGAGCTCATTAAGAGCCTTAACCTGCATCCGAACATCGACATCTCAGCCAATAATCGCATACGCTGTGCAGGCCATATAGTTAACCTCGTGGTTAAAGCAACAATATACGGCAATAAAGTAAGCCGCTGGGAAGAGGAGATAGCTGCTGCTGCTCCAAAGGATCAGTTTCAAAAATCGAGAGAGCTTGGTGTTGTAGGCAAGCTCCACAACTTCGTGATTACAGTGTGTGCATCCCACAAGCGGCGTGAGCTGTTCCAATTGATGCAGAAGCACGACGACGACGAGGCCTTATATACCTACAATACGCTGCAATTGCGACAAGCTGGAGGCGTCTGCTGGCACTCAGTCTATCTCATGCTCCTCCGCTGCCTTGAGCTCAAGGACTCCATCAAGCGCTTCATCGGCCATCTTTGCCACGAGCAAACACATCCCGACGAACTCAATTACAGCCCTATCACCGACGCGCTCTCCGACGACGATTGGGACAACGTTACTGAGCTTGTCGAC
The DNA here is from genome assembly GCA_010015745.1 of Setomelanomma holmii. Classification (NCBI taxonomy): domain Eukaryota; kingdom Fungi; phylum Ascomycota; class Dothideomycetes; order Pleosporales; family Phaeosphaeriaceae; genus Setomelanomma; species Setomelanomma holmii. The sequence continues at coordinate 18,827 of ML978279.1, forward strand.
TTTCTACAAGCTCCATACGAGCTCACAAAGCGCCTCGAGGGCTCCGCCAGCGTCTCTGGCTTTGGATCACTATGGCAAACTTTGCCTAACCTCCAAGCTCTGTGGGCACACTACAACGAGGCAAGCGAGCGCCCACACACACAAAGAAATCGATATTTTGAGTCAGCAGTCTCCTACGGCAAAGTAAAGCTTGATAGCTACTTTGACCTTATACTCCTACGACCTGACGTCAGCTTTTACGCTGTAGCCACCGCGCTCCATCCCAAACTCCGCCTCGGCTGGTTCAAGACGCAGTGGAAGCACTTTCCGCACTGGTATCGCAAGGCAGAGGCCTCCATCCAACGAGTCTTTAAGCAGTATACTGAGGCAGCTGAAGAGGCTGAGGATGAGCTCCATCTGCCACCTCCAAGTCGCCGGAAGCTCCCCAGTGGCAGCAGCAATACTCTGTACGAGCGCACGATGGAGGTTGTTCTCCATCTACTCACCAACACCAAAGGCAAGCGTTTGAAGCGAGTAAGCCACCTTGACGAGTACTTTGACTCTCTGCTATTTGACTATACTAACAGGAGTGAGACTGAGCTACTCCTACTCGACTCCGACGATCCCTGGGCCTGGTGGCTTCAAGTAGGCCGCGAGCGATACCCTATGCTCTTTAAGATCGCTGGCGACTACTTATCGATCCCCTCCACAAGCTGCAAGTGCGAGCGCTCCTTCAGCAAAGCTAGACAAACAATAAGTGACGATCGCAACTGCCTTGGAGCAGCAACAATCGAGGCTATACAACTACAGAAGAGCTGGCTGAGGCACGGCGTTGTGAATAGCTCACTCAAAGATCTCAAAATTCTGGTGGGAAAAGCTGATAAAAAGCAGCCCAGGAGAGTAGCTGCTTCTCAAGCCAGTGACTTCTTCAGCGCTCCTTCACAGGCAAGCAGCTCCTTCATCCAATCAGAGAGCTCCTACTGTCAGTAGATGGCTCGTGCAGCAGTACTGCTGCTACGGGCAGCAAGGGCATCCCTTTCTGTCACCACAGTCAGTAGTTCACTCTACTAGAGGCAGTACAGTAGCTAATCAAGCCAATCAGTAGCAGTAGTACTGGCTGTTGGGAGCGCTGCACGCAATCACGAGTACGTCTCCTCTACTACAGCCGTCAATTCCGTGGGCTCGCTCACACAGACAGTCTCGCAACGCGGCGTAATTTTCCTGCGTAACCAAGATGTCACACCTACGCAGATGAAGGACTTGATGCTCCGCATCACGGAGCTCTCTGGTTGCGTATGTCCTTCACGTCGTTGTCTTGTGGTCATCAAAAGGTCAACTCGAAGAAGAGACTGACGATTGGCAGCCCGAGTCGTCTGGCTTACATGTTCACCCTTTAACGGAAGAGGGCTCTGAATTGGGCGACCAAATCTCGGTCATCAGCAGTGAGAAGCAGAAGAAAGGCGGCGGCCTGACACACCAGCTTTCTGATGTCAGTCGTTTCGCATCAGCTGGCTGGCATAGCGACATTACCTTTGAGTCTGTGCCATCCGACTATGCAATGTTGAAGATTCACACACTTCCTCCGACAGGCGGTGACACGCTGTGGGCATCTGGGTACGAGATATACGATCGACTGTCTCCTGCCATGCAGACATTCCTCGAAGGTTTGACCGCTACACACGACGCGAAGTTCTTCCTGCAGGAGGCCGAGAGGCTTGGGAATCCGATCCGGAAGGGCATTCGTGGCAACTGGCTGAACTTTGGTGAAGCTCTGACTGCCACTCATCCTCTGATTCGCACGAATCGTAGGTCCAAGCCCATCCGCAACTTCAAAGTATCGCTCACATTCGATAGCTGTAACCGGTTGGAAGTCTGTCTATGTCAACAAAGGGTTCACGAAGCGAATCAATGGTATCACCAAAGATGAGTCAGACCTGCTCCTGCCTTACCTCTTCAACCTTGTCACGCAAAATCATGATGCGCAGGTCAGGTTCAAGTGGCGACAGAATGATCTTGCGATCTGGGACAATCGAAGCACGTGGCACTGTGCCACCTATGACTACGACGAGGCCAGAGCTGGAGATCGGGTCTGTAGTCTAGGAGAAGCCCCATATCCTGATCTTGGAAGTAGTGGACGGCGAGCGGCATTGAGACTATGATCATTGTAATAGTGCGCTGGACGTAAAGGCTGCGAGAATGGTGATTGTATGTGGCAAATGCTCTACGCGAGTCGCATATGGGGTATCTTTGGCGTAACGTCGTAAATAATAATAAAATATTGCTGATCACATAGCGGCAATGCATCCGGCTCCTACCACTGTCCAAAACGCTTCCTCTCTCTTTTCCTTCTCGCCTTTAGAGCCCCTTGAATCGTCCAGACCTCTGTCTTCCGGATTCGCTTCCGTCTCAAACTCGAGGCGCACAAAGATAGGTATTTCGAGGAGGTCGTCGTCTTCGCCCAGCTCGTCAGCGTGATCTGCTTGACCAAAACCCGTGATAGGTCGCAAGAACCCAGGGATTACTTCGATGACTACACTGGTCCAGTTTCGACCACGGTCCCAGACTTTGCCTGCTTCTATTTGACCATCTGCTGCTGAGCCACGTGTTCCAGAGGGTACTGACGAGGAGAGCGCATCGTCCCATACATCAGTGTTGGCGCCAACCTCGAACTGTGGGCACAGAATAGTCACCCGCGTTTGCACCTTGCCAGGAACCGTGCTAGGAGTAGCTAGCGTGACTCGAATCGTGTCGAAAAGTGGGTTGCTCAACTGCAGTAAGAAGTGTGTTGGTATGCCTGACCTTAAGTTGTGGTAGCTGAAGGGTGCAGCTGCGGTCGCCCCAAGTGTCGGCGGCACAGACGGTGTCATGGCGCTAGGTAGTGCGCGAAGGCTAAGACGGGGTATGTGCGTCAAGGCCAGGACCTTGATTTTGTAGCGGGTTGATGTTATTTTTGACTCTGGCTTGGACAGGATGTGCCGGCACGATCGGCAACGTTTGGAGCGTTTCGTGCAGAGCAAAGTGGCAATGGGGCGTAGCTCATTGTCAAAGCGGACGTGAGGATCAGGCTGAGCCAGCTTCTGGGTCCGTGAGAGCGTGTTATTCCACCCATCTCGTTTGATACGCTCAATGGCTGCGTTGTCCGAAGCCATGTCATGGACGACCAGACCTTCCAATTCGGAAGCAGCCTCACGCATGGGGGTCGGCTTCCCGCGCTTCTGCTTCTTTGCACCTGTCGATGAGTACAGGTTCATGATACGAGAATATGCCGATGGGGAGGAGAAGTTGAGATCATGCGCTGAGAAGGGGTTGACGGGTGTCTGGGCTTCGATCTGACCCTTGTAGAAAGCGCCAAGGTTGGAAAAGACATGGTCGCGGCTTGCTGTAGACTTGTCGCTCTCTCGGTCTGCGGTTGGGGAGTCGTCTGAGGGCGACAGGAGATGCCGCGAGTCGCGCTGCCTAGCCTCGAGGTCTTTTCTTTGCTCACGGTCTTTGTCTCGCTCCTTTGCGGTTGGCATTGCCCTTCCGCCATTTCCCACCCGCGCCAGCTGCCCGTACACGCCCGTATGCTTTTCGAACTCGATACCTGTCTCGACGGTGCTCCAGTGGCAGTACGGGCACGCCAAGATATAGGGACCACCAGTTGCTGAGGGCGCGTCGGGCTTTTCGATCGAGTTGACCGTCAGCGGCGAGATGCACACCGGACAATTGAAGCAGTTCCGTGTGCATCGGTTGCCATCGCTCTTTACGACAGAGCTCGGTACCTCGAACAGGCAGCTTGGACAATACCAATTCAGCGTCTCCTCGATAACGCAGCGTGGACAGCGTATCTGCAGGCAGTCTTCGCAGTACAAGAGGTGCTCGATCGGGTAGAGAGAGTAGTTGGAACGGGGGTTGCGCGGGTCAAAGGTGCCGTCTTCTTCGTCTGCACCGGCGACCATTTGCGAAGCGCGTTTCGCCGAGGTGCATGTGTTGTTGTCGTAGCAGTTGCAGGCGTAGTATGTGTACGGAAAAGACTGTGCCATGGTCGCGAAGCATGTAGTCGACAGATGCGGGGGGTTCCTTCCTCCTCTTATCCTCCTCAAGTCAAAGTAGTGCTTGAACGGCAGGCTTGGGGTTGCGGTGAACTTTCAGGGTGCACATGAAGCTCGGTCCCATGCGGGACATGCAGGGTCCAAAAGTATGTACGTCCTGACATCACCAGTTGAGCCTCCTTACTCGACCGAGGGTTGCTCTTTCCCTGCTAATGTACACTTTGTAGCACAAATCCACACTTCACAATGATGAATACTCTCTCCATGCGCGCCTTCATCCCGCCATTGACGCGACGATGCCTTCGTCTGCAGGCAACCCGCCGTTACGCTGTGCAAGCCCCAGGAGCTCCCACACTCGAGATCTTCAGCAACCAGCACAAGTGGCAGCAGAAGGAACGAGCAGCATCCACCAAAGACTTGAGCAGAAGCGTTGATTATCTGCGGGACGAAGTTGCATCGCGACTGTGTGAACGCGTTCTTGTAGGTTTACGACAAGGCATAAAAGCACTTTCCACTAAAGCCTGCAGGACATCAACCGCCACTTTGCCCAGGTGCTCGACCTCGGTGCAAATGCCTGCAACATAGCTCGCGCTCTTACTCTGCCATCCGAAGACTCCCCAGATAGCGGCCCACGATCAAAGCGAATCGGTACTGTCACCTCTGCCGAGTCGTCAGAGACGCTCTTGTATCGTGACGCCGACCTACCCTTCAACACAGAGATGGACATCGTCCGCGACGTCCTGCCCACCTCGGAGCTACTCCCTTATGATGCGAACACATTCGATGCTGTGCTCAGCAGCTTGAGCCTGCACTGGATCAACGACCTGCCCTCGGTTCTGGCTCAAGTGAACAACGTGCTGAAGCCAGACAGTCCCTTTATTGGCGTCATGATGGGCGGAGACAGTCTGTACGAGCTGCGTACATCACTGCAACTCGCAGAGCAAGATAGACGTGGCGGTGTTTCGACGCATACCTCACCGCTTGCTGATGTACGCGACATTGGTGGACTTCTACAGAAGGCGGGTTTCAACCTCCTGACCGTGGACGTGGATGACATCGTTGTCGACTATCCAGACTGCTTCTCTCTGATGAAGGACCTACAAGCCATGGGCGAATCCAATGCCGTCCTCGGACGTGAGAAGGGCGCAATACAGCGAGATGTGTTGCTTGCCGCAGAGGGCATATATCGAGAGCTGCACGGAAACGAAGACGGCTCCTTGCCGGCTACCTTCAGACTTGTATACATGATCGGGTGGAAGCCTGCCCCGACCCAGCCCAGGCCTCTCGAAAGAGGCACCGGCATGTTCAGCATCAAGGATTACCTGGAGAAGAACGACAAGAATGCCCAGGGCAAGAAGGATTAGGTCATTGCGATGAAGCTACCTTCTGCCCGAACTAGTTGCTTTGTTTCCTGTCGTGCAAATCTCATCTGCACAGATAACGCGAAGCCGAGAGCATGCTTGCCCGCGTCGCATCATGGCAGTATGATTTGGATTTCGACGACAAGCACACCACCTGAAGTCTGCATCCTTCGTGCGCCTACCAGCGCTACAAGTCAGCAATTGCCGCGAAAGGAAAATTAGCCATCCGAATCCTGTATCGTACTTCGCTCGGTGCACGGCATTGGCCAATCGCGCACTTCAGTCATGGACCAGATCGACTATACAAGCTAAAGCGCTTCACCATGGGCCGGGGGCCTTGGACAGTTGGTTTGCCAGCTCTCGGCGAACCATAGCCGCCCGCATCGCGAAGTAATGCTTGCTCGCTTAGATTCGAGCCGATACTGTATTTTGAACGGCGGAATACTGCCTTCGCCTTGAAGATAGGAGGATTAGCCCACGTCCCGAGGGGGTCAAGGGGAAGCTAGTAAGCGACTTCAAGTCTGACTCTTATCGGACTCCATGAAGAAGGGTCTTCAGGTGAAACGTCCCGATGACAAAGGGTATGAGCAAAGTGTCTTGATCGATATGATGGATGTCGTAGAGCGAAATGGCGGAAGCGTTCGTTGAATGTGTCCAGTCTAGCCTCTTCAAGCTGATTCAATCCTCGTTGCGACCCTTCCATCCAGTTCTCTCGCCTTTTCACGTTCTCTCCTTACAACCTCATCGTTCCATCCTTTGAGCTCAACAAACATGCCTACGTTGTCTCCTGGTAATTCCGTCTTGCCGTCCTTCAGCCAGTTTCCCATGTTTGTTGGTTTCGACCGGGTTCGTCGCAGCCGCATGACGTTCACCATGATGGCGATGATGATTACGCCTATGCAGGCTAGGGGCACAGCCAATGCAATGCATCTGTCAAAAGCGGTCCACGGTGCGAGTGGGCCCATATAGTCGAGCGATCGTTATTGGATAGTGTATGGTATGTGTTGCTTCTGGGGTAAAGTCTCAACGTTGACAGATTGCTTCATACATGATAGTTGAGACCGTCGAGGAAGTATGTCTTGTGATGTTCAGAATAAGCATTCGAGCGGCCATTCGCAAATGATGCTGTGTCTTCTCTCGCGGTCGCACATTGGGTCGTCCTAAGCGCCCATCGCGGCGCAGCAAGCCACAACGTACATGAGACACAGGCGTTGCGTTTCAAGTTCGACAGACAATGTTGCTGTAAGCCGATTATCGTTGCTATGTAGCGTTAAAAAGGCTTTTTGTAAATTATTGGGGCTCGACATTTCCCATCGGGTTGAAATAAGCTCGCGCACACTCGGGTAGCCCTTTGACAGGTGCTTAGCTCGGGCATTTCAATTTCCCATGCAGAAGCCAAAGTCAGTAAGCACTTGTTCACGTTGAATTCCTAGTGCAGAGCATGAAAGTAATGGCATTAAAATCCTAGGGTATTGAACCGCCTCGCTCAGCTTGCCTTGACTCCGACCGTCCCGACATCAGCGATCTGCTTTGAAACGTGTTCTCTTTGTACCGAGCCTGATGTCCAGCTGAACGGTACTGCACCGAACGTTTACTTCCCCTCGTTGTTCTTCTCGTCCAGGCAGATGCACAATGCTGCTATTAAAGCGAGATCAACGCCTGGAGCAACCTGCACACCATAGGTCTGCTGGCCAAAGAAGATGTCCTTGCCGCTGAGAATCTTGCGATCGATACGAGCGACTACCAGACCTGTAACTCGCGTTAGTGCTAAGCTTTTCGACACGCTCGGAAGATTATGCTTACCACCCTGCGCCTCATCAACAATATCAGCGCTCGTATCAAACCAATTGCCCTTCATCGTGAGCACTTCCTGCTTGCCGCTCTGGCTCGTGAACGTCGCTTTCGCCTTACTTCCCAGCACTACGACTCTCGTCAGCACCCAGAATCTCACCATACACCACCACGATCAGCTTACACGCAAGACTGCTCTTAACCTCAACCAATTTCTCCTTATTCGGACTCTCCACCACATAAGTCGCATGAATATGCAAATGCTCCTTCACAATACTGAACAAGTGGTTGCCCTGCATGTCGCTGACCTTCTTGCGGCCAGAGATGGACAATACTTTACCCTCAACCTGCAGGATCGGCGTGCCATTGGCGAGTTTAATGCTGAAACTGTCGCCGGAGAGGGAGAGGACTTTTTCTTTGAGGACAAGGGTTTCGGGCTGTTTGGCGATAAATTGGGGGAAGACGGCGATGGGTTGGAGGACGCCTTGGAGACCGGCCATGGTTGCAGTGTGGATGTTCAAGCTGGTGTTAAAAAGTAATAGTGGGTTGGGGGACGAGAGGTGGGGTGATATTGTTAAGTCAGGCTGAAGCTGAATGTCGTATCTGTACCTCAGGCGCGGCTTCTGTCTGACCTACCAAGCCTTTATACTTAATCGTAAGCATCGATCATGTGGCTGAGTCCGCCAACCTCGGGCCTTTATGTGCTGCAGGGTGACTGCTTTTGCATATCTGTTGGCGTTGTAAAGAAGACAGAATGTGATTGGTCACGTTTTAGCATAGTGGGAACGATCGTTGTCAAAAGAAGAGGAACAAGCATCGCTCATTTGTTGTTGTTTGGCACCATAACAACCAGAGTACTCAGCCTTGTCCCATTGAATGGGCGCCAACAGCAAAATGCGTGCCTGATGACGTAGAGCTTGGAACCTTGTCGGATGTCAACTGTCGTTTAGTATTGACAATCCTCTTAGCCCGTAGCACAGCCACAGCTTCTACAGAATTAGCTGCGATGCAGCGCAACTTCGCAGGCCTCACTGCATGGGAATCATTGACAAAGTAACCTTTGGCCATGAACAGATTGGCAGATTGAATACTAAGTTTGCCACACGAGTTGATCGTGCCTTAGATACACCGCGCGCACCTACTACATAACAAGCATGGCTAACATATGCACAAGATTGCGCATCCAGATTGTAGGAGCGAGCTATCTATAAAGAACACCCAAGCGCGGCTCACGAAGCCGCCAAAAGCGCCTACGCGGCTAGCTTGAGTGGATGTGCCTATAAGATAGTATGCAGGACAGTATAATTACAGCAGGCCTTACATCAACGACAGCCAACAAGACATTAGGGCGGGCCGATGACTGCGGCCCATGAAGGACAGTATGTGGTGAGCGATGCTATGCCGATGGCCTCCAGGGGTATACAAGTCAGAGGCTTCGACAGATGCTGTGGAAACAGAACGATGCAAGGAGGTCTGGAGACACGTGCATGCGTGTTATGAGACGGACAAAGTTACATAAGCGACAGTAAGAAGCGAAGGCGTAGGAAAATTCGTTAAACGTTCTCTGTGAACTTGGAACTCCGGGAACCATCGGCAGATTGGAGGCTTCGGCCAAGGGAGCTACGAGGAATGTCCGGATTCGGTGACTGAGGCGGGCTCAGATGTGTGCGAGATTTGGTGAATGCAGTGGGGTCTGCAAAAGGGTTTAAGTCGTCGTCTGGGTGCCGGATGACTGGAGTCCGAGCAGGACTCGGTCGAATGTTCATCATGCCGGTGCCTGCAGCGGCGGAACCACCACCAATCTCTTTGTCAAGCTCCTTTGCAAACCCTGGACCACCATAGGTGCCCTGATCATCTTGGTAGAAAGATGATCCAGACATAGTACCTCCACGTGAGAATTGTTCCGAGGTCATGCCTTCACTGAACGCGGAAGGCAGCTTGCGTCCAGAGACTCGTTGGAAGCTTCGTTCACCGCCGCTGGCACTGGTCTCCGCTGTCGATCTTGACAAACCAGAGAAGCGATTCAAAAATGCAGATGGTATTCGGTTGCTCCGTGAAGTGTCTTGAATCATCGGTTGGGTGCGTTCGGCGGTTTCATCTCCAGTGAGCTGGAGTGCCCCACGACGTTTCCGCTTGTGCCGCCGTAGTAGCAGTAAGATGATAGCCAGAATCAGTGCAGCACCAGCCAGACTGCCCACTACACTTCCAACAACCTGCGGAGTTTCGAGAGGCGTACTATTCCCGCTCGTGCCTGTACCAGCAGCTGAAGTAGCCTGGCCTGGGGCAGGAGCTGTGTTCGCTGCCCCACCTCCACCCGCACCCGCGCCACCGGCAAGTGTGGTTCCGGAGCCCGGAGATGCTGTTGCGCTTCCGAGTCGAGACGATGCTGTTTCGTCGGAGCTCAGAGTTGATGAGCGGCCCGAAGGATCCACGGAGAAGGACTGCGAGCCCGACAACGAAATAGAAGCGCTGTTTAAAGAGGCGATCGATGCGGATGACAGAAAAGGTGTGCTGACAATGGTAGAATTGGAGGCCGGTAACGGGGCTGCTGTAGATAGGGACGCAGGTGCTACGCTGCTCCCTAGTACACTGGTAGGTGCAGGTGAAGGTGTAACATGGCCTGTGCTGACTGCAGCCGCCAAGGCAGATGCGCCGGACCCAAATGGATAGGACGGCACGACTAGATCACTCGGGAACGCTGGTACAGATGGAACGGAAGGGAGCGCGGCTGTCGGAAATGGAGGGACTGAAGGCACCTGGGGTAAGGATGGCGCAGCTGGTACTGATGCAGATGGCACTGCTACTACCGAGGGAGCCACTGCATTGACGACGGCTGACACCACTGGAGCAGCTACGGAATCCACGATGTTTACGATTGGTGATGCAACGGGCGCGGCAACCGACTGAACTGCTGAGACCACCGGCGCGACGACTCCTTCGAGTGTGTCGACAATGGCTGCTGGTGTTGATGCATCCGCATCTGCAGTCTTGGTCTCTTGGCCCACCAGATTTCCACTGGTGTCCACGGTAGCGATGACCTCGACATTGACGGTCAGGACTCTCGTAGCGGCCTGTGCCTGCCGGCGGTGGTAAAAGCGATGGTCCTTTGTCATGGCAACGCGCTTCTTTCTTCGCTCCTTTTGTGCCAATGACAGATCCTGCAGAGCGGCCCGGGGGTAGACTCCTTCGATATTCCTCTCTTCACTCGTTGCTATGCTTGCGTGACTGTCCTGTGTTTGGCGGTGCTGCTGTATGCTATATCTTGATCGTCGAGGCGGCGTTGCCGTGATGTCCATAAAGTGTCGAACAGTTTAGTGCCGAATGCGCACCAAGGTTGCTCTCAGAATGTGGTGGCGAATATGCTGTGTCTGGGACATGTATTGTAGTGAGTGTAGCGAGTTGGACGCGGTGGTTGCTGTGCAAAGGAGTGGATGTTCGGGCTGTTGCCGGCGGAATAGTCCAGTCAATGGATGCAATGCTGAAAGCGGAGAGTGAATGTCGAGAAACGAACGGACGCCAATGGGCTGGCTGGTGGAGGAAGGATCTGGCGAGAGATCAACCGTCCAATCGCACCTCAAGTAGAAGCCGCTGGGAAAGTGCAGCGACAACGTGGTGACGCACCTGGCCGCGGTCAATGGACCAGCATTCACTATACAAAGAAAGTCGCTCGCGCAGGTGCGAAGCGGAGTCTAAGAGGTGGCGACGTGTGGAGACAGCGGGCGATATTGCAAGCGTTGTCGTTTCTGCTGTGCGTGGTGCAACGTAGCGGGGGCCACCTAGTCTATGAATCGCCGTCGCGCGACAACGGTGCAAAGGTTGCAGGTCCGGGAGCGGGTTTCCCTCTCGATCTTGGTTCTTGACGCTCGCCAGATCCGCGCAGCGCTGGAGATAGAATTGTCGACGTCGCAGCGGAGTCGTGGTGGGAGAGGGAGCGCTGCTGCTGAGAGGGAAGACACACGGCAGCGACGTTGGGGTGGAGGACGGGCTGCTCCTGCCCCATTGGCTACCAAGCGAAATACAGTGCTATGAGCCGCCCAAAATAGAAGGATCCACCGAGCAAACTGCACGGCCCGGAAATTATTGAGCGACCTACCACGTAAGAATCAGTCATTCGATGGAGCTGAACGCAGCGATTGTCAAATTTGTGTCGCCTGTCACCTGTCCCTTCCACCACTCTCGCAGTCTGGACTTCCTGAAGCCGCGCTTTTGTATGACGTTGACTTGCGGAAGTCTGGTTGGCTAGGACCATGTGCAGCTCTCCGTCCCGTCCTGCAGAAGCTCGCACCACCTCGAACGACATCCAGGAACGCCATTCTGGAGCACGCCCTGACTGTCGCTGAGAAGTCTATTGTGTTATTCTCGTAACCACCTGCACCTCCAATAACTCGCACACTCTGTCGTCGCACATGCGACCACGAGGCCTCGTTGCGCTGGCGCACAGAGTCACGTCTTTTGCGCAAAAACAGTCCTTTCGAGATTGTACCTAGCATTCGGTCCTCCAAACGCGGCTTGTGCTCCTGGCCAGGCGGTTTATTGCTAAGCTCATCTCAAGGAACCATGTCTCGCTAGGGTTGCTTGTCCCTGCGAACACCTCTGCGAATTTTGATCAAGGCTTGCAACTCCTTTCCTAGTGTTTCTGCAATCATCTGCCACACTGCAATATTGCGAGGCGGGATCACCGGTGGCTGGCCCAGCCCAAAAACAAGAGGAGAAGAGACCTCGTCCACAAGTCCAGCGTGTTCACTGATTGATGCGGACAAAAGGTGCTGCATGGCTGCGTTCCCCTAAGCGATGCTTACGATGGTAGCAAAGGTTTCTCTTATCTTGATCTGGTAACAGATGCGAATTTGAAGCTGCGCAGGCCGCGTGGCTGTTGCGATGCGTATTTTCACCCCCACTGGTTTTAAAGTGCAACATGCCTTGCAAAACCACTGTCGGCCAAGCGCGAATGTGCATGCCCAAACATGGGGAGCTGCTGTGTTTAGAGTACTTGAGCTCGGAATACTTCGCTATTTAAGAAACCTGTGGATGGCCCAAATAGCATGCGTGATGCCCAGGTAGAATACTGCAGTATTCTGCGTTCATCGCCCCATTAGCCTATGCGGCCAGCCCCATCTTGCGCCGCGCTTGCCCCTCCATCTTCCGCACCTCTACACACTAAATTGTGAGCCACATTGCGCTGCAGGTACGAATACGCCTTTTGCTCGAGCCTGAGCTACATATGTTTTCACAAGAGCTCTGTAGATCATGCATGTTAGTAGCGCAATAACTTGAACGTCCACTCGCAGCGCACCCAGCGAATATGACGTCGCCGCGACACGGGCAAGTATCAACCAAACATGAAGCCACTCCAAGTCGGCAACCACCACCTTTACCACCAAGGACAGTTTCTCGCGGCGGTGCAGCATCTCAGAAAATTTCGCCTTCGGTGATGGCCATGTCGTCTCATGATCCGTGCTCGTCTTCCACTCAGTCGCTGGTTCCAGACCCGTCGGTGGACAGCTCACAGCTTCGGCGGGTGCTGCTTGTGTACATTCATGGCTTTATGGGCAAAGAGACAAGCTTCAGAAGTTTCCCAGCTCATGTGCATAATCTCGCCACGGTCACTCTTGCCGACACACATGTGGTGCACACGAAGCTCTACCCGCGCTATCAGTCTCGAAACTCGCTCGCGATAGCGAGAGACAATTTCTCGAATTGGTAGATATTGGCCTAACAACTCCACATACACAGCTAACAATCATTCAGGCTGGCTCCACATGAAGATCAGTGGACAGATGTGATTCTGCTTGGACACTCAATGGGCGGCTTGCTTGCTGCGGACATTGCACTAACTTTTCGCCATCGCATAGTCGGAGTCATTAATTTTGATGTTCCTTTCCTGGGAATGCACCCAGGTATTGTCAAGGCTGGTCTAGGTAGCATCTTCAGCCCAGCTCCTGCGCCCGCCGATGCCATTCCTGAAGATCCGCCCGAGAAGAAACCAAGTCGAATTGGAACTCTCTTCAACCCCAAGCCATCTGATCCTAATTTCAACCCTTCATTCGCCAATGATGTCCAGCTCCCGGTGCGTAAAGGCTGGGAGAACACTTTGCATTGGCTGAACAAGCACTACTCTAATGGGCTCAGAGAGGGTGCGAAAAGCTTGGTGAAGTCGCATCTGGAATTTGGCGGTGCTATGGCGGACTACCGAGAGTTGAAAGATCGATACGCCAGAGTTAGGGCATTGGAGGAAGATGATGAAGGGAAGCGAAAGTCAGCCAATCCTGGAGTTGCTTCGCCTCCCCGGATCCGCTTCATCAACTACTACACAGTAAGCACGGGAAGACCAAAGAAACTAAAGTCACCGAAGTATCCGTCGCCCTCAAGACCATCCATTAGAGGATTGGAGAGCCGTGATAGTAATGTAGGCTCGCTCGCATCAGCATCCCGACCAGCTCGTGAAAGCATCCGCACTGAGTCTGCCGTAGCTACTCCGCGAATATCTGTAGAAGTGCAGGAGCACCAGAGCAACGAGGTAACACCTCTTGGCCCGCAGGAGCCTCTATCTGCAACATCACCAGTCGATAGTATGAGCCTACAAAGCTCAAGTCGGCAGTTGAGCGGTCCCCCAAATTTGTCCGAGATCCCTCCAATACCACAAGAGCCGCCATTCGTAGACCTCATGCAGTTCTCAGATAAGGCACAGCGAAAGGCCGCCGAGAAAGAGCATGACCAGGCGCTCAAAGAGTACCAGAAGGCAGTCAAGGCTCGTAACAAAGCTATCAACGAGCGAACTAAGCTTGAGGAGAAATGGGAAAAGCAACAACAGCATGATTTGAAACACCAACAGAATGAGTCCAAACACGACTTATCTGACTTCCATCCGAGCAACGACATGCACACAGGCCACGAGGTGCGAGTCGAGGAAGCGCCCGAGATCCAAGCTTTGGATGAGGACTTGGGAGCTATGCAGTTGGGAGACAATCCACATCATCCTCACAGTGCGAGCACCACGCACCCATATGGCAATTATGACTTTTCTCGTAGCGCCATTCTCAGCCAAGCTGCACCCGACGACCAAGCGTCCATGACCGAATCATCCTACACACTTGCAACAACAGACAGCAATGCAACACAGCCGCCGACGCCAGGCGCTGATGGCGAGGCTGCACCCAGGAAGAAGAAATTGAAGAAGTTCTGCATGCTGCCACCCAAAGACGCTATGGGGAACAATGATCCGACGTGGGTCCGTGTATTCATGCAGAACCTGGATGAGGTCACAGCACATACTTCGCTGTTCTTCGTCAATGAGACCTACGAGCGCCTAGTCGGGGACGTGGGTGCTAGGATTGAGGAGTGGATTTGTGAAGCGGACAGCGTGCGCGTTATTCGGGAAATGCAAGGATACTAACGACGCTATTTGCGACTGCACATGGCGCTGGACACCCAGTAATTCAAGACCTTGCATTCTGCACTCCTTGAAAGTTATACTCATATCCATCCCTTCGCTGTCATCGCCCAGCCAACTCCAGATAATGCCCATGACGCGCCCAACGCGCCGAGTAAGAAGACCACTTGCTCACTGCCTCGTATAGCATCGTTGAACTTTTGGACAAAAGGAACGTGCGTCTGCTCTTTCTCATTCCAGAAATTGGCCATGTGTTGACGGGTCAAAATCAGCATCGCAGTGTTTGCTCCGGCAGCTGTCACCAGAACGGTAGTCGACGATCCATACGACGTCGAAAGAAGAACGAGGGGCGTGAGGAACGAAACGAGCAACTGCAGTACATTTAGCTTTTCCGAAGCACTCCAGCACAGCAATACATACACTGATAGTCCCACTAGCTTGCGTCGTCCTCGTCTTGTGCAGCCTATGCGCCGCTGTATTACTCCATTCTGCGGCCTTCTCGCTCTGCTTTTCATACTGCTGCAAGCGCGAGATGTTCTGGTAGGAGAGGAAGAGGCCGTAGCCGGAGAGCGCGGAGGTGCAGAGGAGTTGGACGAGGGATTTGCTGATGGGTATGGCTTCGTGCATGTTGCGATGTTTTCTCGAGTCCGAGTAGGAAAGCTGGGGGCGGGATTGTGAACTGTGTCGAGTGGTAGATCTGTGGGGTTGCTGAAGCTTGATGGATCCACTTGAGTTTCTTGATGATCTACGTCACTGGTGATTTGACTGGGGGATGGATCCCTGCTCGTCGCTTAATGCTGCAGCTCCAGCTCGAAGCTCGAGATCGCTGGGCCATTAGCATCTCAACGAAGAGAACCCCAATACAATTGAGCTTGACCTGGACTGATATTTTCAAGGCTCTGGGGGTCTTTGAGCATTGATTAGCAGCACAAGGTTACCATAAGGACCTACCGAGTCTTATCTATTACAAGCTTGGAGTCGCCACGAGCCTCGAACTGGTGTCCACAGGAACGATAAGCTGCTATTGCGAGACAGCACGGAGAGTTAATGTCGTTGAACGCCGCCACTCGAGGTATTGCCGATGCCAGTCTGTATCGTCGCGTGAGGCTTTCATCGTGCGTGAGCAACACGGCTCCAGGTTCTTCGGGCGGCTGATGGATCTGTGCTCGTTGCCGAGGCGGACATGCTTGCCGTGGTGCGATTGGTGGCATGGGCATCACGCGGCTGCTCACATCGTCCGATCCTGGACCGCTAGGGGCGGGCTGTCACTCATATCGCATGGTACCGCAGATGCTGCACGCTGCCTCGAGTAACAATTGGAGCTGGTGAAAGCAACTCGACGCCCTCGCGTGCGCATGGAAACGTGGTGAAAGCGCCTCTCGCGTCGTGGTTCACGCAAAGAGATTGTGGGCCGTTGCTAGCGCGCCATGCGTCATCTCCTCGAGCTCAAACCCTGTCTAGTGGCGCAAGCTTCAAGCATCGTGGTACCACGGGTTTTCTTATGGAACTTTCATCTCTCAACCAATAAACATAGTGCAGCAGACCCTGTTGACTTGCAAGAAATAAACTTCGCGATATCTTCATGCACTGCGCGTGAGTGAAGGCAATTGCAGTCTCTACGGTTCAATCGCTGCAGCTGCACTCCGGAGCGCCTGCATACTTAGCGATATTGCCGCCGTTCTCTTTGGTACAACTGCAACCTGTGATCGGCGCCTACTCCAACTACGTCGCTGCGGGGAAGCTGCCACAATCAAAACTAGGTCCTGCCGGCTGCCTTGAGTGTGTGCGGGCGTGACCTCTTCGTTCTTTCCTGCGAGGAGAACAGTCCTGTCTCTTTCATCACCGTCGCAATGGCGCGACCTCTGGAAGATGTGTACTGCACGGTAAGTTTCCTGCATGTGATACAGATACGCGAACTAACATGCATTACAGCTGCTCATGAGCGACTCTTATCTGCCAGGTAAGCATGTCATACGCATCCATCGCGTGAAGCACGAGTGCTTGAAAGCAACGAGCTCTAGAAATCGTGCTAACAGTATTAGGTGCTGCTGTACTAGCCCATTCCCTTCGCGATGCTGGCACCAAGAAGAAGCTCGCCGTCCTCATCACGCTGGACACGCTGTCCGCCGATACGATTACCCAGATGAAGACGCTGTACGACTACCTGATTCCGGTCGAGCGCATACGAAACCCGAGTCCTGCGAATCTCTTCATTATGGGCCGTCCCGATCTGTCCTTTGCCTTCACGAAAATCGCTCTATGGCGACAGACGCAGTTTCGCAAGATCGTATACCTTGATGCCGACGTTGTAGCGCTTCGAGCTTTGGACGAGCTATTTGATATCGAGGCACCTTTTGCTGCAGCACCAGATATCGGCTGGCCTGATGCCTTCAATAGTGGCGTCATGGTCATATCCCCGAACATGGGCGAGTACTGGGCCCTACAGACCATGGCAGCCAGTGGAGACAGCTTCGACGGAGCAGACCAGGGTCTACTCAATCAGTACTTCGAGCATCGACCATGGCAGCGGCTGAAATTTACATACAATTGCACACCGAACGCCGAATATCAGTGGGAACCTGCCTATCGTCATTACAAACGAGACATCAGCGCTGTGCACTTCATCGGCAAGAAGAAGCCCTGGTCTGGCGAACGGTCCAGCGGTCCTGGGGTGTACGGCGAGCTGCTGAGCCGCTGGTGGCAGGTGCATGATCGGCATTTGAGACAGGAAGCTTCAGGTAATGCTCAACAACACTCCGGAGGTGGAGCAGGACTCCCGTCTTCTGCCCCTGTACCCAACATTATTATCGAGCCCGAAGCTCCTGTCAGCACTACTGCTGAAGCTCCCATGACTGAAGCTGGAGAAGGGGCAGAGAATATTGACCAAGGTGTGATAGAGCCAACACCGACTACAGAGAAACGAAAATTCTCCGCGCCCGAGGTGGAGTGGGATGCGACAAAGTTTGAGCCACCTGCTCAATCAAAACCAGAGGCTGCCAACTTCCCCACGGCGCAGTATACCTTCAGCGACAGCCACCAGTTGTTCAAAGCACCGCAAGCTTATCCAGAACCACCGAGAGATATGTGGTACCAGGTGCCAGAGAGCAAGCCGAAACCTGCAGAACAACCTCGACCTATCTTCCCCTGGGAGCAACAGCCTGATAGGCCCAAAGCTACACGAGTATTCGCCGAGGACTTAGCTCCTGAGCCGACTCCAGCACCGGCAGTATCATCGCCAACACATCCATTCTCGACGGTCCATTACGACAACGATGGAGCCGGAGCTCGTGGCGCACCCGAGGGAGTCAAGAGCCCCGAAATTCTATCTTCACCAGCGTCCGCTGACAAACAGTGGCAGTCATTCCAACAAAACAATGCAAATGCGTGGGATAGTGTACCTGGGATAGAAAACTATGTGCGCGCCATCATGGACTCGCATGGTAGGCGGACCAAAACCCAGGTCTTGCAAGAGACTACTGGCACGGACGAGCTCAGCTCGCCGCTGCTCGAACGAAGGAATCGACGTGAGAGCTTGATTTTGACCGACTTTCCCTCAGCTGTTGAACGACCGAGCCTTCCCGTCACGCCAGCGCCTATCAAGCGCCCCTTATTCTGGGGCGAGGAACGAAATGAGACTGGCGAACTTCCAGTTGCAGAAGGCGTTCCCGATCAAACAGAATGGGTATGTCCACAGTGTGGGTTTTCTTCTCTCAATTCGTCAGATTTCCAGCGTCGTCACGAGTCCCTTGCCTCTGCTACTACTGCAGTCATCATCCCTCTTCCTGCCCCTTCTTCCGCACCATTGCCCGACACGAGCCATCGCGAGCAAGAGCAGTCAACTGCGCTGGCAGGCGCAGGCTCCGCGAAGGACGAAAGACCTGTGGCACACTCCGATCCTTCTACCGTGGATCAAGCAGAAACACTCGAGAAGCATAACACGCCCATCCCTCCCTCGAGAAGCGGCCTCAGCCCAAGTGGCGTCCCACTAGCTTCTCTGACCGACCCGAGTCTATTTGCTCCTCCCTCGCCTGTCATCGACTCCAACGCACCCTTGCCTCCAGCGTCTGATTTGCAATGAGCAACCTGATGCCGCAATGCCATCATCCATGTCAAACCACAGAGCTAATTCGAATACGTGTAAAGAACCCAGACGCAAAGCTCGAGCAGCTACGAAGGTCATCGCTTGCCGAGTTCGAACATCTAGTGAAAGACCCTCATCCGAACCCCCCACTACGAGCGCTACCAGAACATTCGATTCTCCATCCCGACACTGCAGGTCATCACTCCTTGACGAGAGGCTCTCCCAGGCCGGAGCAGATTAGTGCTTTCGATGGCGCAGGAGAGAAAATATCTCAGGATGCTTCAGCACAAGATGTCGCATCTACCAGTCAGCTGGACAGCACAATCGCTACGATAGACTTCGCTCAAAGTTCGACCTCAGTCGACGATCAACCAGCTTCCGCAACCAAAACAGGTGCAGACGAAGGACTCTTTTTCTCATCGCAAGGCATGGTATCCGAGTCGACTGCTTCTAGCCAAGCGACCTCCAGCTCCGCGTCACAGCACTCATCTTCCACTCACCAGACTATTTCACAACAAAGCACATCTTCCAGCGCACAGCAAATACAGTCTGGCAGGATGACCTTCACCCTCCCAGATTTTGGCAAAGACGACAAAACTGAAGTCAGCAAGACTGGAGAGGATCCCCTTAGTCCGACGCAGACGCACGACGAAACTCTGAAGCAAGCCCAGAGACTTTTCTAGTATTTTTTGTATAGCGGCGTCAGTCGAGGCGTTTGACGAGCCACGTTTGGTTGTTTCTCATTCTGAACATCGCGATGATCCGGGTGGTTTTGCTCAATTGGCGAGTGTCTTGCTTTCGTTGTCTTGTACGAATAACTTCTTTGCCTACTGTAGCCGCATCGCTTGCATTTCACCTGCTGCATTTGCATCAGTTTTGCATGTTCTGGACCGTCGATCCCACGTTATGTATGGTTCATCCAGTTGATCAGATTCGCTTGTGGCACTTCCCTTTGACCACAAATTGTTACCAATAAAACCATTCTTATCCGCGGTTTATAAATACTGCTACGAGTGTGACTATGAGCGATATTGGTCGTTCAACAAATCACCGCTTGGTAATTACTGGTGTTGAACAGGTTAGGGACCGCATGGATTCATGAACAAACATTATAGTGCACGACCGTCAAGTCGAATACGGTGGATGGATGAAAATTCGATGATAATCTGGAGACTTAAAAATCCGAGGGTGGATCGACCGAGGTCGAGCTTGAACTAGCGCTGTCACTTCGCGCTGACGGTTGACGTTCGCGTCTCGCTCCTTCCATAATTAGCAACTCACAAATGCCCCGCTATTTGCCCCTCCAAGTCCTGCGCTCCGCAAGGTCCCTCGTGCCCGCACGTTCACTACCTTCCCGATTCACACCGGCTTATGCACCGCGAATAAGCGCTTTTTGCATTGGCCGAAGCTACACTTCGTCTATACTCGCACAAGCCTTAGCCGCAACACCACGGTTCTTGGACGAATACACACCAGAGCGCCTTCCCAACGCCGCTTGGCCTTACCTCTACAAACAACCTGACAAGATGGCGCACCTCGACTCGTACTTCAAGGAGGTCGATGGCTTACAAGACAAGTTCATCGAGAGGCTACGAGAGGCAGTCGCAATCCCAAGTATCAGCTCGGAGGACCAGAGGAGGCCAGATGTTGTCAAGGTTTGCGCGTTCGGAATCGCAAGCATAGTTCAGGCTGACCAAATAACATAGATGGGTCACTGGCTCGCGGACCAGATCAAAGCGCTTGGTGGTACCGTTGAGCTTCGCGAACTTGGAAAGCAGCCTGGCCGCGAGCACCTCGACCTTCCACCGTGTCTCCTCGGACGACTCGGAGACGACCCAAAGAAGGCAAACGTCCTCCTCTACGGCCACTACGACGTACAGCCTGCGCAGAAGTCGGATGGATGGGCGACAGATCCCTTCACGTTGACCATCGACGACAAAGGCCGCATGTATGGACGAGGAAGCACAGACGACAAGGGGCCAGTGCTCGGGTGGGTCAATGCAATCGAGGCGCATCAGAAGGCTGGCCTTGAAGTACCGGTCAACCTGCTTATGTGCTTTGAGGGCATGGAGGAGAACGGATCAGAGGGACTGGACGACACCATCCGCGCCGAGGCGAAGAAGTTCTTCAAGGATGCCGATGTGGTCTGCATTTCGGACAACTACTGGTTGGGCACAGAGAAGCCATGCTTGACATATGGTGTCAGAGGATGCAACTACTACTCTGTCGAGATCTCGGGACCCGGTCAGGATCTACACTCAGGTGTCTATGGAGGCATGACCCACGAGCCCATGACTGATCTGGTCCGCGTCATGAACTCATTTGTCGACCCTGATGGCAAGATTCTCATCAAGGGTATCGATGACCTCGTGGCTCCTCTGACTGACGAAGAGGTCGCACTGTACCCACCAATTGCCTTCACAATGGACGATCTCAAGGAGTCACTGGGTGGTGAAGTCTCCATCCACAGCAGCAAGGAGGATGCGCTCAAGTCTAAGATGCGCTACCCTTCGCTCTCACTGCACGGTATTGAAGGCGCATTCTACTCAGAAGGCGCGAAGACCGTCATTCCTGCGAGAGTGGTTGGCAAGTTCTCTATCCGCACAGTTCCCAACATGGAGATCGACGAGGTGACCAAGCTCGTGGAGAAGCATGTCAACGAGGAGTTCGCCAAGCTCAAGTCGAAGAACAAGATGAAGTTCAATGTGGTACACTGCGGCAAGTGGTGGGTTGAAGACCCCAACCATCCCAACTACACCGCAGCTGCAAAGGCCGTTGAGAGAGTGTATGGTGTTAAGCCAGACATGACCAGGGAAGGTGGCAGTATTCCTGTCACGCTGACCTTCCAAGAAGAGCTTGGCAAGAATGTCCTGTTACTGCCAATGGGTAGCTCAACTGACGCCGCGCATTCAATCAACGAAAAGCTGGACAAGAGGAACTACATTGAGGGTACTAAGTTGTTAGGCGCGTACTTGCATTACGTTGCTGGTGAGTTGAAGCACAATTAGGCAGCGGAAGAATTCGTAAAGTATTCAGCGCAATCTCATAGCGTGCAGCCCGTCGCTCACCTCAAGACTTGATCGTAATATTCGTTCGATATGTTTGTGTTGAAAGAGTGATGTTCCTATAGCAGTTGTGGTCTTTCACCCACGTGCCGGAACGGAAAAACTTAAAAAGTTCATGGCTCGACCTCCAACAAGGCCCAGCACCATCACCGCCCAATCCCATTGCGTCTCATCACAGCGCGCCGCAAAACATGTCGACATGTAAAACCCTTCTGCGAATATGTCCCAAGCAACGACAACCGTCCCCCCTCCCCATTACGCAATGCCGCAATGAATCCACGACCCGACGACACAAGAAACTCCTCGCGCTCCCCGAAGCACCCTCATACACACTCGACCGCTCCTCGCCCACACTCATCTTCAATCCGCCATCGAGCGCGCCAAATGTATATCATACACCGCTAAAGTTCCTGCCCAAGGAGGACAAGAGGCGGCAGCTCTATTCCAACGCCCTCCAACACTCCACCACCAGCGCACTCCGGCACAAAGCCTCCCCCATCACCGCACCGGGTACACCACTGCACACATCTTCACATCTCCCGCCTCGCCCTTCCTCCTCACTACCAACACCCGTCCGTGCACCCTACGAGAAAAAGTACAACCTCACCGACAAAGAGATTGCAGAGATCCGGACGCTCAGGACGCAAGACCCGTATACGTGGACGCGCGCGAAGTTGGCTGAGAAGTTTGGATGTAGTCAGTTCTTTGTGGGGATGGTGGTTAAGGCGAAGGACAGGGCGAGGGAGTTGGAGAAGAGTCATGAGGAGGCGAGGAGGAAGTGGGGAGCGAGGAGAAGGGAGGCGAGGGAGGATAGGGAGCGGAGGAAGGCGTTGTGGGGGAGGGATGCGTAGATGCGAGGCATATTGTGAAGAGTCGGATGATTTGTTGCGATTGTGTATAAGAATGACTGGTCGAGGACTGTATGAGTATGATATTAGACGGTGAAGACGGTGAAGACTTGGGTGATGGAACATGAAATGCATATACTGGAGCATATACAATGTATGGGATGTTGCTGTAGCGTTTCCTCGTGCGAGCTCCGAGCAGAGCTATATCGCCTGTTGGAACGCCTTTCTCATTCATGGTGCTATGGCAGGCTCTGGTCAATTGCCTGCCCCCTCAATCTCTACACCATTTTCGCCAGCCCTGAACACGAACCCATCACCATCTCTAATGCTCATGCCAACCTTCCAGCACTCGAATCGCCCCCTCTGTACTACTTCCCACCGTTGCGCTCGCTCCGCCTCGGCCTCCTCGATACTGATTGCTGGCGCGAACTTGATGACCTCCACTCTGCGGACCGCTAGTCTCGTGACCGCCATACCTTGGGGCCATGCTGTTGGTATCGCAGGTCGGAACGAAGATGGTGTTGTGGAATGTAATGTCAAGATTGTTGCGCAGGACAGAAGTGTGCTTAATCGCTGAATTGCAGTCGTGAGGTTTGTTGATGCCGTTCCCATTGCCGTCGTTGTTGTGGCTGTTGAATCCGAAGAAGTGGATTTCCTGATTGACCAAGTGAATGCATCAATATCTTTCAGCACGAGAGAGTGAATACGGCGATGCATGCTCTTGTGCCTCGTCCCATCGAACAAAATATCAGGTAAAGATCGCAGAGTCGCCAGCAACGATGGCCACGACTGTGGGCGTAAGATGTGAACATGTGTCAGACTTCTCGCTACGATAGACCTAATATTGATCTTCGTTGCTTCGTCGATGTCTTTACCAGTCTTGGAGATGATGAGGTTGAGCATTACTTGGGCGAGACGCGGGACGCTGAGGTGGTGCAGAGGGTCGAAAACGACGATGGCAGCATCGTGACCGCCTAGTGGTACAGAGAATGGTAGAGACCTTGGCAGGACAGTGTATGCGATTATCAGGTATACGAGCGAGGTTTTGCCAGCCCCAGAAGGATGATGTGCTGAAGGTGGCGAGACGAGTTCTAAGACTGGCGGTGTTGGACTGGAAATGAGCTTGTCGACACATTGAATGTTGAAGTAAGAATTTGAAGGAGGGGCTTCGTCTGGGTCACTGAGAAATTAGCAGTTAGTGACTTTCAATGTGAGCATGACTTGCGCAAGCTACCATGTACTCAGCATGTACAAAGGGACAGTATAACCTTACATTTCTCTTTCCGAAAGACTAACGTCACGAAGACTCGTGAATATCTACCAAATATCAGCTCGAATCCACCTTGTTGGAAAAATTGTCACAAACCGAACTCAAACCCTCAACCTCAACTTCCGCCAACAACCTCTCACCCAACTTCTTCGCTCCCTCCAAACTCATCCTGCCTTTTGCGCTCAACACCAGCTTCCATCCGACTGCTCCCCTTCAATACAAGCCTTTCGCAGCAATGCCTCCACCAATCCCTACACACCACCTCTCCGACCTCGAAACACAAATCAATATCCTCCCAAACGGGAAACCGCGGAAACCGCCCGTAAACTTGCTCGATTGTCCGTTGAAGGAGCTTGTACAGTTCAAGTGCAATATGTCTGTGCCGCAGAGGAAGGGTCAGATGCCAACGATTATTTGCGAGCCTGTCGTGAGGTTGTTGAGGCAGTAAGTGGCGTTGTCTGCTTGTGGTGGTGGTCGTGAGGGTTGCGGGTCTTGGCGTAGGCTAACGATCACGGTAGGTGCGAAGGAGGATTGAGTGTCGAAACTACGGCTTGGGAGGGATGGAAGGCGAGACGAAAGAGCACAGAGAGGAGCGAGGGGTGACAGAGGGTTCTTTGCACACCCACCCACGTGATGGGCTGCTAATGCGGCAATTACATTGCCGCATTGACTCAAAAGCTGGACTCAAAACTCAAGAAGCTACCGTAGAGTGTCGGATCAGTTGCGAACTCCTGGAGAAGACTAAAATGGTGTACTGAAGGAGATGTCTGGGAGCCTCTCTTCTGGCCACAATGTCTAGATGGCTGGCTGGACATTATATCACGTTCGAGAGAGAATTTGGTATGCGATAGTGATATTGCTTCATTGCAATTTTTGCTCTGGTCCAGAGGACAGCTATAATACAAATCTCAAAGCCAGTAATCGGCGCCTTCAAATGCTCAGTGGTGCCCTGTGCCGGCGCAAATGCAAACACCCCAACGCATCGCTACCAAAATGCTGTGCAAGACTGAATCAAAATACAATCCTTGAAGAACCTCAAGGATCTGAAGGATAGAGAAACTCTAGGCTCCTCTCGCAGCTTTTCGCCAATATTGCTGCTCATAGTTCACGTGAACGCCCTCTTCGAGGTTCACCTTCCGATCTACAGACACTTTTGTTATTCGTGCCCGCGAGTCGAGCACTGCATCCCAATCTGCCTCTTCTTCGGCTTCGCGAGCCAGCCACTGCTCCTCGTCCCTGTCGTTCTGCTTTTCGTCTGCCAAAAGCTCTGTCATGGCGTCTTGCCAGAGCCTGTCACTCTCTTTCATCCTTCGACTTCGTCTTCGCTTTCCGACATTTTGCTTTTGAATGCCTGCCTTTTGTGCTGCCATCAATTTTCTCAGACTCTGCTCGGCCAGTATGCCTTCCTCGGTGGCCTTCTCTCGGATTTTACGAGGATCATTCTCGCGCTTTGTAAACACCGGCGTCGCTGTGTAGGTATGTTTTGATGGGAATGGTGGGAAATGTGCTGGTATGTAGGAGCGTGTCTCCTTGTCCGCCTTTCCGGATAATTCTGGACCTAGAAGGGTTTCGGTATCTGGCGGCGGTGCTTCTGGAGGTGCCGGAGGCTCGAAATATGGTTGTAGTAATGTTTTTGGGACATCGCCTGTATCCAAGTGTTGTTCGAGAGGCTCTGAGCCTTTGAGACCGGACGAGGCAAGCGCATATACCCAGTCGTGAGGAACGGTGTCGGTGCGGCGCGCACTGCTCATAGACTTGCGCACCTGTGCTAGAAAGTTGCTCATATCTGCGCGCGGTCAGCTCACGTGCTCATTGCCATTTGTGAATTTGCGCCTGCTGCTACGCAAGTGATGGCATACACGAATCGACCAGCCCCCGAAACTCCTCCAATACGTCCGGTACCGCGCTCGCGAAGCCTATAGCCTTGCATTGTATTGCTATCGCGCGCCGTAATTGTTGATCAAAGAACTCCTTGCTCTCTCCAAAATCGCCGATCTCTGCGCTGATGGGATCGATAATGTGTTGGATTGGTTGAGTGTTGTGAAGTTGATGTGAGACTTTGCGCTTCTTCGGGTGTCGCTCTCCGTATGTCGGGACGCTGTCCGCAGCGTGTGCCCTCTTCATGCCTCCGACTGCGCCCAGATTGCTGGCGTTAGGTGAGTAGATGATGCCTGGCATATGCTGCGTGTGGTCGCGAGATGGTGAGGTTGTCGTTGTAGTTGTGCACGCGAGTATGAGGTTGGGTGTCGGAGGTTGCGGAATCGTGGTGAGGGGGAGAACCGCAGCGACTGCGAAATCATGGCCTCGCGATCGGGCCAGGCGGATAAGCGTGGGCGGCTCGGCTTTGGCGGTACCGGTTGCTTTCACTTTGTATAGCAGTTGTCTTTGAGTTCGAAGCTCGCCAGGCGCGCGAAGGCGCTCGGGCCATTCTCGCTGACATAATGGGAAAGAGCCGATGTCAGGTCATCGAACGTCAACTTCAGTCCACCCGCCGACCACCTTCACCAGCTTCCGCAGCCCGCATACGACCCCACAAACTCTCCGCTCCCCCATCGCCGATCTCACAATGGCCGTCAAACCGATTACTGGCGTATGTGCAGCCATTGAGCGCCTCGAGCAATGGCACGAGGAGGCTAACGATTGGGATACAGATGCTCCGACGACAGGTCGTGCTTGACCTTTCCGTTGCTATGGGTGTGTTCACATCTCTGCGCAAGCATCCGAAAGTTTCCGAGCATTTTGGGAGCTTTCTGGGCCAATGCGCCTCCAGTGTTGAGTTATGCTAACGTGAGTTGCAGGTCTTGGTGTAACTGCCGGATACGCTTGGTGGTACGGTACGTGAACGACGAGACTTCCAAGCAAATGCGCTCGCATTGTTTCAGTCATTCCCTAGCAGCTCGCTCATAGTTCGAAGGTTACCACGTCCCCGCGGTTCGTCACCGTGATGCATTCTACCAGAAGCTCGAGGACGATCGTGCTGCAGCTCTCGGCCAGAAATAGACGCTATCACACCGCGAGATACCATTTCATTTGTCTCGAGAGTCACGAGAGCATAGACGTGGGCATGAGCCGAGGACCAAATGTATCATAGGTGGAGTGGGTTCTTGCCAGCACAGCAAATCTAGCCATTGACAAACGCAAACCACGTCTCTTGTGTTCACGTTATTGCCTTTCCCGGTTCGATCAGCCTATAAAACAAGAACAGGCGCTATTAAATGGGCACGCCCATTTCGAGATTGGTCCACTTAGTCACCTAGCACATTCATCTTGGATCCCCTGTCAAGGGCGTCAATCATCGGAAATGTTGTCTTCATGATCTACAAGCACTTTGAACGAGTTAGATACCCACATCGGCCAGATCTGTTCCTTCGAAGCCAACTTCCCTCTCCAGACACTGGCACATACCACAAATAGCCCATTCCTTCGGCATCACGCAGTTCAGAAGGCACCAACGCAGCCCAAATCCTAAATCTTCTCCAACCCTGTAAGGCACTGACGCAAACACAAAGCATCCATATGCCGTACATCTACGGAACGATTGGGTGCCAATTCCGCCTAGCTCGCGTTATGACATCGCCCGCCAGGTAGCTTGATGTGGCCTGGTTGCCTCTCGGGCTTCTCCTTTCTGTCGGCTCTTGTTGCTGCTCACAGATGCTTCTTAATGTGCAAGAAACTTAGGTAGATTTGTTCTGCAATCTCAAGGTCTGCAGCATGAACACCACGCATCTATGAGTCCACTTGCAACTGATCAAGAGCTCTGATCACACCTCCGATATAGCTACTTTAGTGCTATCTCCAAAGTCATTAAAGCACCACCGTTTCGATCTCTTATTGCAAGGCCTGAATATATTCTCGATGGTGCAATGACTTGATGAAGGCGGCAAAAACTGGATGAGGTTCGTTCAACCCGATTCGCTAGGGAAGTCTTGCTTATTGAGATGCTACATCAAGAAGATGACCAACCAGTCTAGATGTCGCTTATACAGCTCGCGTTACCTGGACTAGTCCTCCTTGGAATCTAATAATCCTTAGAGTGTGTGGGAGGAAACATCATGATCGTGATTGTGTTTCTGAGGCCTCTTGCATGTTTTGTGAGCGTCCTGGTAGAATTTGAGTGACGCGCGTTCGGACCACATTGTTGTCGCTTGGCAGAGATGATGGAGAAAGTCGCTTGTAGATCCACGAGTAATGCTGGAGACTGAATGTTAATGATCGTGAAATCGATGCCATCAGAGAAGCTCGGAGTGAAGAAGAGATGACGATATGAGTGCTGGTGGACTTGGAAAGGGATATGCGTGGCACGAGGTCGATCATGAGTCTGGAGGAAGACAGACTCGTAGCCCAATAGGTTCAGCTTGTGTAATGAGACCATGTTCGAGATCCCCGCAATCTGAATGCAACCAGTGGATCGTCGAGCGCAGATCTATGCAGCGACGCTGGCTTCCTACCGGTTGTCGGACGATGCCTCATGTGGAGATGCGAAACGGTTCACGAGAATGCCAACGTGCACTACAATGCGGAGCAATAGCTGACACAGCTTGGACAAAAGAGACCACATTGACATCCTCGTACTAGCTGCGATGACAACGTGTTTTTAAGAAAGACACCAAAAAATGTGCTTCATCATCGTGCAGAAGAGTACGAAGCGGTGGCGGAAGACAGACGTGTCAGTAGATGCTTTGATCCAATTGGCGAGGAGCATTGAGCCAGGAACGCTGAGGGTCTGCTGGCGGAAACTCGCTGCAGGGATGTGCGCGGGTCCTTAGGGTCTGCCAAGACGATCGATGGAAATGCAGCATTGGGAATAAGGGGAGCGGAGTGTGGCAGACAATAAAAATTGAGGACTAAGATGATGCGAAGAGCGTGTTCTAGATGCGAAGCAGCGGCACCAAAAAGAAGAACGACAGACGATGGGAGGGCATTGTGTGAGACTTGACAGCTTGAGATGGGTCACGAACCATCTTGCGGGCGGGCGACGGGCGCCATTCGTAGCCCGTGCTGCCTAGTGCCGTCAATTCTAACGGCGGTTGGTGGATCAACACGATGCTCGAGATGCATGGAGGGGTTGCAGATTGCGGTTGCTGCGCTATCGTCAGGAACCAGCGCATGTTCCTGCAGCATGGAGGCCCTGATGTTCACGGTCTGGGATTCCAGGTTGACAGGAGCGGAGTCCTGTGGTATGTGGCTCGTGGCCAGATGACAGCCGGACGTGGTAGATGAGGTGGACCAGGTCTATTTCGGTGGAGGCA
Source organism: Setomelanomma holmii (assembly GCA_010015745.1). Lineage (NCBI taxonomy): Eukaryota > Fungi > Ascomycota > Dothideomycetes > Pleosporales > Phaeosphaeriaceae > Setomelanomma > Setomelanomma holmii. Next base: position 47,892 of record ML978279.1, read on the forward strand.
GAGCCCCAGCAACATTGGTGCGACCCGCCACAGGCTGCGCAAAGAATGCCTCGCTGAAAGCATCTCCCGCTCTACTGCCAGAACAAGCACTGTGAAGGATCATCTGGGTGATTTGAGTTGCAACAGGTAGAGTTCGTCGAGCTCATCACAAGACTGGCGCAAAGGATAGCCAAAGCGGCTAGGCGTGGGCTAGTGGCGTCATGCAGGCTGGGATGTGATCCGCCTCGAATTGCTGCGACGGGATTTGGGCGCTGCGGCGTCGATGTGATGTGAAACTGGCGGCCTTCGACAATCAAGCGCTGCGAAGGAGAGTGCCGCAGATGCGGAGACGAGACTTTCAAGCAGCAAGCAGCAAGCAGTGGGCCGCCAGTAGCAAAACGGCGCAGTCTGGTGCAATACCAGAGCACGCGCACAGCGTCGTATGCAAAAGGTCGAGGCGGGCAAGCCAAAGGCATGCGTGGTGCCCGCAGCCGGCGCAGAAATTAAACCAGTAGGCGCGATCCTGCCCAGAGTGGTCCTTCCACATTCAACCTACCCTGTATCACCACCAATCGAGAGGGCAAACGTCTCGCTCAGCCCGTCGTCCTCCCACGCCCTGAGCAAGCGTGCTGTCGCCTGGATGCCGCCATCCAGAACACTGAACTTTGCATTGTTCTCAAGTCTCTCGTTCTCGCCGTGGTTCTGAATTAGCGCCAGCGTGTGATGTTTGAGCGGACAACGGTGCTACTGTAAGCCCAAGGATCCCTGCAGCCCGTCGTGTCGATCAATTGCACACCTGCAAACCATCCGCAGCATCCCATCGCCCTCTCTCTCCCACGCCTCACTCCCCAGGCTTGACACCGCCTGTCTGCCTGCGACACTCCTATAACCCACCCTCCACCAAGTCTCCGCACTCGCCGTCTTTGGTGCGGCTCTTCCTCGACTACCGACTGCGAAACCACAGGGTGATCCCGCGCTCGTCACTCGTCACCCGCCTACGTGCGTCGCTCGACGCAGGCAGACCGGCAGCACCCGTGCCTCGACGACGAAACAACCCGCCGCACGCCTACTCGAAGCCCCCAACTCGCATGACTGGTTAATCTCGTCGTCCCCGCGGTCTTGCACCGCTCCTTTCACCGTTCGCGCACCCTCGACAGCGCGCACAGGCGATCTGGTGTCGCGGCTACCTCGTCAACATGAACAACCCCAACTTCCAGCAGAACGGCATGGGGCCCCGCCCCCAGGCAGGCCTACAGCACTTCATCCAGCACTACCGCGGCCAGCAACAACAGAATAAGATCCCTCCAGGTTGGCAGCAGTCGGTCTCGCCCGAGGAGCGCGGCCAGCTGGGGCTCCAGTTCTTCACCCAGTACCGTCTGCTCAAGACGGACGTGTCGGAGATGGAGGCCATGCGTGCCTCAGTCAACTTCGAGACGCAGAACTTCATGGCCGCCCAGAGCAAGGACCTCTATGTGAACAACATCAAGCAGAAGCTCATGATGATGACGAGCGCCCGCCAGCAGCAGTTGCAGCGCATGCAAGGCAACCTCGGCCAGATGGGCAATATGGGCGCCATGAACCCAGCGCAGATGAACATGATGGGACAGCAGGGCCCTCAAGGTCCACGACAGGGCACATCACAGCAGTTCAACCCCGCCTTTCCCAACCCTCAACTGCGACAACCCATGCAAGTCTCACCAGTTCCCATGCCACAGGGCCAGCCTGCCATGAACATGAACAACGGGAACCTCGGCAACATGAACCAGCCCCAGAACCCTCAGCAGCCGAATTTGCAACAACAACAAGCGCAGCGGAACCGTGACGAAACCATAATCATCAATCAGTTTGCAAGACGTCTGATGGATACTTGCAAGGACGAGGTCCGTCAAAAGTTCCAACGAGACGTCGCCGAGTGGCCAGAGGACAAAAAGCAGCAGCTCCAGGCCCAGGGTGTCAATCCTCTCTTCTTTCGCTTTCGACAGCACGCCGAGGTGCTTTATAGGAGAGGTGTTCTGAACGGACAGCCAGGTGCCAACGGTAATCCGATGCAATCCGGAGGACAGAATCGTATGCCAAACCAGATGGGCGTGAATCAACGTCCGGACCAAGGCTTCGACTTCAACGCGATAGCAAACCAACAGATCGAGGCTATGCGAGCCAATGACGCCGGTGCGACTGTAGTGCCGGCAAGCAATAACATGAATGGCAACCAAGTAAACGCCTTCCCCAACCAGAATCAGCAGCAGAATGCTGCCATGGCTCAACGGCAGGCTGCCGATGCTTTTCAGAACAATATGCAGCGGCAGCATCAACAGCAAGTAGCGCAAGCGCAGGCTCAAGCACAGGCTCAGGCACAAGCCCAGATAGAGCAGCAACGTCAACGACAGGCAGCAGCGGCTCAAGCACGGAATAACAATCAGCTTCTTGGCCAAAATCTTGGGCTGAACATGCCTCCGACATCACAAAGCCCTGGGCCGATGTCTATGCTTAACAGACCAATGCATCCTCCCGGTCAGCCAGCGCCTCCAACTCCGCAACAGCAGCCGCAGAACCACGTCCCGGTCATGACGCCTCGGCCTGGCCAGGTCAATGATCCACAGCAAGTCAGCGCTTTACTGCGCGAAGCACAGCAAAGAGCGAACGCTGTTGCGCACTCCAATCAGCCCTTGACAGAGCATATTCGCATGAGCATGATGCCAGCCGACCTCGACCCGCAAGTGAAAGCTCAACTGCTCAAGGTCCCGGAGGCACAGTTTCGTGGGATACTTCAGAATTACATGCAGAGTGTCCGTCGCAATAATGGCATGGCACCGTTCGCTAACCAAATTGGCCAACAACAACCAAATCCCCTCTTCAACCTACAACAGACCCCTCAACCAGGCATGGCAAATCCGATGATGAACGCAAACATGGCCAACATGGTAAGGCCTGGTCTCAACATTGGACAGCAACAATCTGGGGCTGGCCAGCAACTCACCCCAGGTCAACGTCCCCTCCAGGGTAACCAACAAGCCCAGCAGAATCAGCAAAATCCAGCGATACAGCAACAGCGGTTGGTCGGTGCACATCATCTGTTGAGACAGAACCCTGGTATTATACAGGCCACAGACGACAAGCCGTTCCCTCCTAACGTTCTCAACCTCCAAGTACGACAGAGCATTCCTCCCGAAGTCAAGACCTGGCGTCAGCTCAAGCAATGGGCGACTCAAAATCCTGCTCTACTGCCTGGTGTGGATCTCAACAAGCTCATAATCCTACAAGTCCTACACTTCCAGGACATTGTGAAGCAACAGAACGTAAACGGGATGAACGGTATGCAAGTCCCGCAGCAACCTAACATGCCTGGTATTGCGCCGCCTGCTTCGATGGCACCCAACCAAGGTCCCATGAGAACACCGCAGCAGCAAATAAACATGCAAAACATGCCTATCCAAGTCACATCCCAGGAGATGCAGAACTACCGACAGAAGCTTGCGGCTCAAAGCCCCAATGTGTCCGACGAGCAACTACGGCAGTACATCATGAAGCAGAAATTGAGCGTCTTGCAGCAACAACGAGCACAACAAGGCCTTCAACAGCAAATGCTTGCACAACAAGCTCAGCAGCAACGTGCTGGCCAGCAACAACAAGCAGCAGCTATGGCCGGCCAGCAACCGCAGCCCAATCGTCCGCCGACCGCCCAGCCTCAGGCTCCACAAGCCACACCTCAGCCCAAGGCAGCTCCCAGGCCACAACCGCTTCAGGCCACTCAAACGATCGCTGCGAACAACAAGGGCATGAAGAGGCCTAACGATGACACTGCTGATGCCAATACGGAGGCTTCTGCGACAAATGCTGCTCCACAAGCACCTGCCATGGTCCCAACCAGATCTGGAGCGGGCATGAATTTTACGCCTGATCAGTTGTCGAAAATGACCCCCACGCAACAAGCCCAGATGAAGGCCCAACTACTCAAAGCCCAAGATGCTTCCAGTGCTACTAGCAACAAGGCGCAGCAGCAGCAAAAGAGCGATCTTCCGAACCCAGAAGAAATCAGGTCACGGATGGCTGATCCCCAAAGGGCGAAGGCTTTTGCAGATATGATTACCGACGTCGAAAAGAGCATACCACTGAGACAGCCTGTCCAGCTTCCCCCACAATTGCGAGGACCTCTGCAACAAACATTGAAGGACCAGCTGGACAAATTGAAGAAGACGGAGCAAGCTATGCGGGTTTTCCACGTATCTTACGATGGAGCTTCATCCGAAACTTTCGTTCGACAAGTGGCAAGGGCATGCGCTTTGGTTTTCCAGCAAATCAACAAACAAGATGGTACTCTTCACGACCAGGTCACCTTGACTGCGGATGAGTTCAAGGCAAACATGCGTACGATGATCCAGTTTACGGCTAAGATCATGTCCAAGATGGCGGCGAATCAGGGTCAGACCTCTTCACAGCCGGCCCAGGCGTCTCAGGCATCAAATGCACCGCCGGCGCAGCTCAACGCTGCAAACCTGAAGAGCCTTGAGCAGCAACAGCGACAAAGTAAAGCACCGTCAGCCCCGACGACTGATCGACCGCCCTTTGCACTTGGTGATCAGTCCGCACGCGGTGCTCCTACCTATTTCGACGGGGCACCAACAGTTACAAACCTTGTGCTACCAGATAAGAAGCGTACCAAACTCGACCCAGGAAGTCAGAGTTCGACACCTGGAAAACCATCCCCACGCATCGGAACGGGCAAAGGGCATTCTCCAGAAATGACACGACAACCTCATCCCGACAGGCAAGTACCCCAGAGACCGACTTTCCGATGCAAAGACCCGGCCTGTGAATACTCTGTCCGTGGATTTGACACCCAAGCTGAATTGGAAGCGCATATTGGCCAGATGCACGCGAAGATCGAGAACCCTATGCAGTTTGCACTTGAGGCGATGGCAGATTACGTGGAGGTCGATCAGAAGACAGGCCAGCCAAAAGCGGACCCCAGCGCCGTGAAGCGAACTGCAAAGCCCGCGACCAGCACAAGCCGCGCAACACAGCCCATCAAAGCAGAGCCCAGGGTTCCCCACAACGCGGCTACCCCCGCTGGCACCCAAGCAGCAGCGACCCCGATGGCACGTGTACCAACCCAGACGGGTATGAAGAGCTCTCCGGTGACCAACTTCCTCAAAACTCCACAGACCATGGCGAAGGTGGCTACGCCCGGATCAGGCGCTCACGCCAAGGCTACGCCCACCAGCATGCCGAGGCCGGCGCCAAAAGAGCCCCAGCCTCCTGCTCCCGCGGAACCAGTCAAGGAAGAAGAGCAGCAGCCGCTTGTGCCCATGTCCTTGCTTGACTATTCTTACGAGGATACCTTTGCTGCCCTTGATGCCAATGGGCCTTTTACTTGCCTGGATCTCAAGGACGAGGACACGACTTGGGCACTGCGGTCTCGCCCAGTGTCTCCAATGACGACTCCTGACTCGTCCGCGAAGGACACACCCTCGACTCGAACATCGGACATCTCAGAGAACGATAACCTGCACATCAATCTCGATCTGGAGATGCCTGATGCATGGGCGATGAGCCTGTTTGGTGACGCTTTGCCACTAGACATGCAACTATCCGAAGATTTGCAGACTCTCGGAGTCATGCTACCACCTATGGACAGCGACGATATGATGCTATTCCCCACCTACGGCGATGGCATGATGGATCTCGACACACTCGAGAAGACCATGGAGAGCATGAGCGGGAGCCTCGACCCATCTGTGCTAGGCACCATGTAGTCTCGCCGCAAACTCATATGCTTTGCTTTCTCTGTCGCGTTTTTGTGGTTGTTGAACGTCATGCAGCGGCCCCGCGTTTATCTATTGCCATGTACCATCACTTTCTATTCGTGTCCGTACTCGGGCACTTCTTTGCTTTCCCCGCATGGCGTCCCATGTTTTGTTGACGGTTGGATTTGGGATATTATGGTTCGACCTCGATCATGCTAGTGTCAGGTCTTGATATAGCGGCGTGTTCTGGATATCGGAAAAAATGCCACGAGCATTGGATCTTCATGTTGAGGTAATTGCATGGTGTGGACATTTATACCCCTTGACTTTCAGTCACTTCCGACTGGCACTGGGAACGGCGTTCAAATCGTTTTGTAGTACGAATGACATCTAGATGCACTTTCACGTGAATTTCTTCAGTTATGTGGACGCGTAGTGGTAGCGACATGAATCGATGCAACGGGCGACACTTAGCACGACATACCCCGCAATTGTTCCAGAGACAATGAGATGGAGTCGCCGACGACTTACACTTTCAAATGGTTCACGACGAAAGCGGCACCACCGGATCGATACTACCGGTCCCCCAATCATGAATGCGCCAAATCACCCAGCACTCGTATACGGGCCGACAACCACTCTTATCGCAACGGGCGCCTTCAGCATCGTCATGATCAAAAACTGCAGCAACACATGCAAAATTTCACGCCCGCGTGCAGCGCCTTTATCGCGGTCCCAACAACACGGTGCTTGGGAAAGTTCAGCGACGCTTACCATGACATGACGTCGGGATGCGCAGGGGTCGCAGCGGCGGTGGCAAGCCGGCGAAGCCTCGAAGGCGGTGTTGGATTGCTAGTTCTATTCTCGGCACGGTGCATGCTTAGTCGTTGGAGCGTAAACGTTGCGCGTGGTGTGCAGCGTAAGCTAGTGGTGTGTGAAACACTGGAGTGCGCTTTGTTGGTTGGGTGGTATGCTGGTTGGGGATGGAGCATGTATTCGTGGGGGTCATGAAGAAAGGGAAGATGGTTGTGGGTGTGGATTCGGCATAGGTTAGGAAGTTTGGAATGGAATGTGGCACAGAGTGGGTCTGGGGTAAGGAACGGCCACGGCGCTGACGGGGACTCGATCTGCTCTAGCACGTTCTGCGTGCCGAACGTGAGATCGGTACGGTTGTCGGACGGGAAGTTGCTACTGTGAGAGATAGACAGCGTCTTTGCTGCAGTGACAGCACATGTACCGTGTTGCGTTCGTGATAGATGTGCGTGCGAGATGAGCATTTGTGACGAGCACACAAATCCAAAATGAGGTGAGGATAGTCATGATATGTTAACGGTGATCAACAACGCTATCTCTGCCCATGTCTCGCACCACAATCCTCCTCACGTGCTTTTCAACCTTTGAACTGCCTTCTCGAAGCCAAAACCAAGTAACATGCAAGCCCGCGTAATCACAAGAAAGTACACGAACCCTACATTCCCCCAATCTATGGCGTTCCAGCGCCAGTACTGCCAGTACATCCAGCTCCCAGCCGGAGCGACCGAGTACAAGTGCCCAATGTCCGCAACCAGCAGCCCGATGATAAAAGTGCGCCAAACTTTGATATCGGTTGTCACGCGCAACACGCTGGCCTCGAGGATCGAGAGGCCCAGATACAAATTGGCGAGCTGTGTCATGACGATGGAGGTTGATATTGGGACCGAGGAGCCTGGAGCGCTCGCTGCATGCGTTAGGTTTAGGTAGGTCGACTGCAGTGAGTGCGAGTATATCGCTCCCAGGAGAATCGAGACCGGCTCGACCCAGAGGAATACCAGGCGGTAAAATGCGGGTATGCGTGGAGGCGGAGGTGCAGATGTGGCCATGGTGTTTGCAGTGCTGGGTTGTGCGCTGATGGCGACTCAGGTGGGTGTACGATGGGAGCGGTGAAGGGTGGCGTACTGCTGTAATCCCTATGCAAGAAGTAATGAGTACTTCAGACACCGATGTCAATGTCAAATCGTTTCAATGACATTCAAGTTGATGACCAAGTCTACGATACGGCGACCACAGAATGCTCGGTCAACGGGCGTCGCTCGGAAGGTAGCGAACCGGGGCTTTTCGCTTGAGGCGAGGTGGACTGGCTGCTAGTGTCACAAAGTTCGGCTGGCAACCCTGGCTGTTCGCGCGGACGCAACCTTGGTGCAAGTCTTTTTAAGGCTGGGCGTCAAGCCAGATTCCGAGGCGGCCATCCCGTCTCTCCCTAAACCGTCCGCAGTATTTGTTGATCGGACGACGACTTCACCCCGTCCTTCCTCCCCACCCTCGCCGCTCCCTATATTGCCTACGTCTACCACTCCACAGCCCCTTCGTTGCTGTGCACGCTCTCTATCGCTGTCGCATTGCTTGCATTGTTGTGTGTTATCTTCCTAGAGCGAGACTCCCTGCCGTTCACTCCCTGCCACGACTCGCCTTCCGTTTCGGCTTTGCCCCCCACCCCCAGCACGACTCAGAGCGTCGCATTGCATTGCAGCAGCAACAGCACGTGAGGCCACTGCTCTCCCATCCGCCAGCTCGGCGACACCTACAACACGCCAACGCCCCCCATGCATCGCAGACCCTCGATCCTGTCGTACCGACCGAAGACTTCCTCCGCAGCAGACGACGACAACACGCAGGAGCGGGAACACACCATGAAGCGGACGGCCTCGCAGACTTTCTCCGGCAATCCCTACGACGGGCGAGACGGAGGCGTTATGCTGGACGCAGTGCGGGAAGGGCCCATGTGTTTGGACAACAGCACCGAACATTCACACAGCTCATTTACACGCGCGTTGGGCTCGTTAAGACAATTCACTCCGCAGAAGGCACGCCGACGATTGTCCTCGTTTTCATCCGCCAGCTCCGCACCACCGCGGCGACGGGGCTCCATTCAGAGTTTGCTAGATTCATTGCCCACCCCAAGTCGTAAACCAAGCATCGACAACCAACGAGTCCCCTTGCAACATCAAGACTCTGGCCTTCCCACGTTACACACTCAACCGCAGCCCTCAACTCGACCCTTCCAGTGGGCACGCTTTGGAAGCATGCGCAGACGACAAGCTGCCTCTTGCCCATCCGGAGACGCACAATCCTTTGCGAGCAGTGCCTGGCCCCCATTACCATTGCCAGGGGCAGCAGCGAGACAGGCGGCGGCAGCCGCGAATCAGGACCGCCAAAGACGCGAGCAGGAACAACACCAAGAAACACAACGCTTCCTCAGTGGCCACATTCCGTCATTCAGCCGCGACGATGACCTCAAGGATAACGAGAGCGGTGTCGATATGACATGTGCTTCCGACATTGTTCGTGCCGACAGTGTGACGGAGAAGAAGATGAGTATGTGGTCGTGTTCGCTGGTCTGAGATGACGCTAATCTTGACAGTCGACCCCTTCGAACGCCTTCCAGCCGAACTCGCTACCTCTGTTCTTTCTAATCTCGACGCAGCATCCTTAATCAGCGCTGAGCGCGTATCTCATGGCTGGAGGAAGCTGGCAAACTCGTCACACGTCTGGCGCAATGTCTTCCTTCGCAAGTACGAGCCCGAAGTCCACGTATCGCCCGCACCCATTCAGATGGGTGGGACTGGCATCGGCAAGGTGGTCAATGGCCACCCAGCGCCTGGCCAGGACTGGAAGGACATGTATGCGGCAAGAGCTGGAATCAACAAGAAGTGGTTGGCTGGCACTCCCGCAGCCATCTACCTGAATGGCCACACAGATAGCGTCTACTGCTGCCAATTTGACGAGACCAAGGCCATCACTGGCTCTCGCGACCGTACTATCCGCGTCTGGGATCTCAAGACGTACAAGTGCGTAAAGGTCTACGGTGGCCCTAACCATCGTCCAACGCACGGCACGCCTCAACCCATGGAAGAGCGCCCCGAGCGCGTCATTAGCAATCCATCGATGAACGGCACCGCTGCTGGTCACAACATCTACGTTGTTCCTGCCGACTACCATGATGCATCCATCCTGTGCCTCCAGTACGATAATGAAATCATGGTCACGGGCTCCTCAGACTACACTTGCATTGTGTGGGACATTACTGGAGACACATATGTTCCCATGCACCGCCTTCGTGGCCATGAAGCTGGTGTACTCGATGTCTGCCTCGACGACAAGTACATCATCTCGTGCTCCAAGGACGCCATGATCAAAGTCTGGGACCGCAAGACAGGAACCTGCATCCGCACCCTCAAAGGTCACCGCGGCCCCGTCAATGCCGTCCAGCTGCGGGGAAACTTTCTCGTCTCCGCCTCTGGCGACGGCGTCGCCAAGCTCTGGAACCTCGAAACCGGCCTCTCCATCAAAGACTTCCCCTCCGAGGACCGTGGCCTCGCAGCCGTCGAATTCTCTGACGACGCAAAATACGTCCTCGCCGGCGGCAACGACCACGTCGTGTACAAGTTCGATGCACAGACTGGAAACCTGGTGCACTCGCGCGTCAAGCACGAAGGTCTGGTTCGCAGTTTGTTCCTGGATGCGTTCAACGGCCGCATAGTATCTGGCTCGTACGACCAAAGCATCCAGGTCTCAGACTACGAAACGGGCGTCCCGTTTGCGACGTATAAGAATTGGACGACAAGCTGGATTTTGTCCGCAAAGTCTGATTATAGAAGAGTTGTCGCGACGAGTCAAGATGGACGTACGCTGATACTGGATTTTGGATATAACATCAAGGGCGCGGAGAAACTTGTCGGCAATACCCAATTCGTTCCGAGTGAGAAATAGGCGGCCCCATAAGGTTGACCTTGGGTTGCCGAGGATGATGCGTGTGTTTTATTGGTATTGCATCTGCATAGCGTCCTGCATTTCACATCGTTGTTTCTGTCTTGTTCTGCTGGGCATCTTTTGCGGTCGTTTGCGGAGTCCGAGTCCGATCTGTCATATTTAAGTCTCGTGTCTAGTTCAAACACTCTCTCATTTGTATCGCAGTGTAAGATGTTGACAGCGAAAGTAAGACGTTTTAGGCATATTTTCTTTACTTTACTTGGCTCAAAAGAATAGGATGGTCGGGCGTTGGTTTAGACTTTCATTATTTTGGATCACATTGGAGGATACATAAGAAACGCGGGATTATGTAGACCTTCTGATCTGAGCGACGTCGCTCTTTAGCTTAATGTGAGAACATTACTCATCAGGTATCATTATGCTGAAGATCAAGTGAAAGACATTGTCAATATGATGGTCTTCGTCACATGTCTTGTCTTTCTCAACGACATTCACTCATGATCCGAGAGCATGCCTCATCATCCACATCTCCCTCACTTCCCACCACCCTCCCGCCCTCGGCGCCACCCACTATCAACATCTCGCCTCCACCCCCTTCCGACTAACGCAAAGATACTTGACGCCCTTGTACGGCGTAACCCCACTCCCCAAGCCTTTACTCCTCTTATGATCCAAATTCAAACTCTCGACCTTAATACCGCTCGCCAGCCACCCTTTGACCGAGAAACTGACCGTCGCACACGACGGCATGAGGACTTTATTCTGCTTGATGCGTTTCGCATCTGCATCCTCGGCGGTCTTGCTGGGTGTCTCGGATTTCGATGCTGCTTGGTACGAGGAGGACTGATCATCGTGGTAGTCATATGTACTCGTTGAAAACGCAACAGCGCCGTGATCGAGATGGTCAGCGGTATCGTCTTCTTGTCCAACGACAGTGCCGCAAAGTGTTGCTGTTGCGCCAACACCGCCGCCGCGATCTTGGGACATTAACATGCTGATTTCGCGGCTGCTGATGCGCCATTCGATATGTCGGTCGCCGGGGGCGTAATCCGCGTCGCCGGTGCCGCGGACGACGCGCAGGCCGGTGACGTTCTTGACGCTGGAGGGAAGTGGAATGTGGATGAGCATTTCTTCAATCGCGGGCGCGGCGGTGGTGCCAGATGATGAGAAGCCTGCGCCGCCCATTCCACGACCAAGACCACTTTTCGAGGCTGTTGAACTAGACGCTGCACCGGATGACTTGCCACTGAAGCGTGGGTTGAGTTGTAATCGGACTTCGAAGTCTGCGCCTGCTGGGCTGAGAGATGGATGTACTGAGACGGTAGCGGGAATGTTGAGTTTAGGTAGTGATTTTGCGTTTGCTGAGGTTGAGAAGGAGTCGAGTGATGCGGGTCCGAGTAGGTCAACTTCGTACCCTGCTAGGACGAAGCGACCGTCCGGCGGAACGAAGGAGAGCTCGCCGGGCCGTTCTTTCCATCGATTCAGCCGGACGCACGGGTGGAATACAGGTAGCGAGACTGTGTTTTGTATGCCGCCTGGACAGCCGAGCTGCAGTATGAGATCAGGTATACCAGATACCTTGGCCGTGAATGCAATTGTGCCATTTGCAATGGCAGAAAGAGGTCGGCCAGATGGCGAGAGGGTTACCTCCAGCGTCTCTACTATGTCCACGTACATTTCATTCGAGGTATGCCGCACATTTGCTCTCCGCCATGGCACCAGTGAAGTCGTTTGTGATGTATTCGTCGGTCCTAGTCGTGGACTTGGTCTCGATGCTAGCGAGAATGGGGTCGCAGAAGGTGTCAGCGAGCTCGGCGTCGAACTCGGTAACCCCACGCCTCCCAACAAGCTCTTCATGAAGTTCGGCGTGTCCACGACATCGCGCAGGGCGTTCGGTTCTGTACATGCTATTATGCCGCCATCCACCATCTCGTTCAGCAGCTGCGCCACCACATCGTAATTCCCTTCGATCTTACTGGCCAGCAAAGGTGAGCCGAGAAAGTCCTCGAGCACATCTGCAACACGGTGCAGGAATTCGAGGACCTGCAGTGGTTCGGTATCGGAAGAGCAGGGACAGAGGAAGAGGAGCTGGTCTTGGACGATTGAATAAAGGAGAGTCGCGGGATTGGTGTTCGGCAGGTATATCAACGACGGCCGCGGTGAAGGATGTGAGAGGTAGAGTGGTAACAGTGTGCTGCTCGCGGGAGGGCGACCAATGTATGTGTGTTCGAGGAGAGGTGTGCTAGACGCGCGTGAGCTATGATTACGATACTTTGATGGGTCTCAGCCCTACTTGTGCTCGTCAAAGATGTAAAGAGCCTCGACGGTGCTCATATTGTCCCGAAGTGTCACCTACAATCCATATGGAGGTGTTGTCTGGAGTGTAGTGGGGCAAGTTTGGCGGGGAGACGTGAATGCGATGATGCGCAGTGACAGGGATTCCCTGCGCCGGCGGATTTCCATCCGACATTTGAAGCATTCAGGAACCAGCAACTCCATGACTTGAACTACTAGGTTCGAAAACGCAATCGCTCACGGTTCAGACTACGGCATGGTACCAGAAGTCACGGCGCCCACTTTCAAAGAGGCGTTAAAGCAGGACAAAGCCCAGTTCGACGACTGCACGCCATGTCGCATCGTCGGTATGTTCCTTTGGCACCATTTGATTGCGCTTTCGTCTTCCAGATGTCGCTCTATTACACATCCTGACACCAACGATAGGTAGCGCGACCTTTATTGGCCTCGGAGCCTTCACCTACGTCTCCGGACATTCGCAACTTCAAGCGAACGAAGCAGCAGTACGAGCGAGCAAGAGCATGTTTGGTATGGTCAGTAGAAGGGCTGCAATCACAAGCACGGCTTCGGTTATGGTCGGGCTGGGAGTGTATAGATGGTTTTCATGACGAGTGTGGGACGAAGAGTTATGACATGTTCCGCCATGCTATGAGTACTTGGGAGGCAATACAGCACTGGAAGGATCACAAAGATCGCTGCACAATGATAGCACACGGTTTCTTCACGTCTTGGTTGTGTACACTGTATATTATGTCTACATGTACAGCGAGCCCCGACACAGTCCACGAAGTTCCGCTGAAGTCCTCCACATAAATGCTGACATGGTATCTTGACTGCTGGAATCGAAAATATGAATGTGCCACCGGATATCGTACACCACACTATGCGTCTAACAAGCTGCTCCGCCCAATGCATGAAAACAATCGCCTGCCCGCTGCGGCCTGGGTATGATGCAAGAAGTCATGATGTCGTTGGATGCTGTTCGTCCGGGTGTCTAAGAAGAGTTGGCCGCCTCGTCTCCGACACCGATCATGTCATCCGACCGCGCTTCGGCCCGCCCGACGATCCGTCGCGTCGGTCGTTAGAGCCGTCGATATTGAAGAAGTCCTGCATCAGCCTCCGTTTTTGACCAGCGCCATTTCCAAGCTGGAGTAGATTTTGGGCTGCAGATCGTTGGAGGTTCCGTGACGATGACGATCGGTTGGATGTACGGCGAGGGTTGGGGAAGGCACGGCGGGCGGCCGCTGCAAAGTCACTGACCGCAGCATCGTTTGCGTTGTTTGATGGAAAGTCTTGAGACGCCGAGAACTGAAACACGTGGTTCAACGGCGTTGCGTCTGCTGCCGTCGTTGTCGCTTCCATCTGAACTGGCGGCGGTGCTGAATCGGAGCGTTGATTGGATTCGGAGGCGGCTTCCTGAGCGTGGGCTTCCTCCGCAATGTTGTTGTGCTCCATGACTGGCGATGAGCTTCGGGCGCGTTTATCGTCCAAGTCATCCTCGTCACTGTCGCTGCTCGACTGCTTACAAGGCAAAGAGCCTTCTCCGTCCAGACGTTCCGTGGCCCACTGTCGTATCCGCCAGCCTTCGCCATCTCCTACGCCAATGTTCTCCTTGTCCAGGAACGCAAGTATTTCATCTAGGGCTTCTTGGTAGCCGTCGCTGCGTGCCCGGTCCAAATCGGCCAGGGCCGACTTGTACAAGTTTGTGACGTTCAGGGCGGCTGTTCGGAAGGACTGGTGGACATCAGGCTGGCGCCGCGTCTTCGGTAGTGAGGTATTTAGGCTGCGCATCGAATCCATGTTTGCCGCAGGTGTTTGCTGAGAGGTTGGGGCTTTGTTGTGGATGGAGGTGGTGGATCGTGGCTGATGTGTGGATGTACAACTGCAGATTACGTGAAGCCGGCCTAGGCTATTTCATCCGAAAGGAGCGTGGTGGCAGTGAAGGGCCCGTGTCGTGGTGATGATGTGGATGGTCGTTGGCGGGGAACATGATGAAGTCCTGTTTGGGCTGCGCACTGACCTCTTCGGTGTCTTGCACCTCCGCCATCACCTTCGCCGCCAGACCTCACCCACTCAACTCTGACAGCATGTGACTTCAGTGATGGACCATGAAGGCTCACATATGAATGTTCGTGAAACGAAGATCCACAGTGGCTGCTCTACTACGCCGCGAAGCTCACGAAGGAATTCAATATCAATCCCACTATCTGGCAAGTCATCATCTGAACAGACTAAGGCTGTTCCATGACCTCGCCCCTCGAACGCCTCCCAGTTGAGGTCTGTGAGCTCATATTATGCGATCTCGACTTGGCGGGATACCGGAATTTTCGAATCGCATCTCGTCAACTTCATTTACTGAGCCTATCTACCTTCAGCAAGCGCTTCTTCCCTCGTTTAACGACCACCCTTGGCTCACCATCCCTCGACCGCCTTGTCAAGATTTCCAACCATCAGAATTTATGCGATGTCGTCACACGGCTCGACATCAAGCTTCTCACTCACCGCGAGTACAAGCTGTTGACAAATATTGCCAAAGTTGGGATATACCCGCCACCAAAGCGCTTTCCAGTGGTCTCTACCATCAAGCATGAGCATATCAAAGGTGAAGCCACACTGTACAACGACGTATTGAGTCGCAAGTACCCGCAATGTATAGTCGACCGGCTCACTCGCGCACTGCACGGCTTCAGTAATCTCAAGACTATCCGATTTCGCACCGAGTATAGTGAGCCGGCTGGCTGGGTTCCCGTCGACATGCCAAATGGCGATCAACTCTTCCGCGCGAAGTGCTTCACAGCCGTGTTCGATGCAATCTTCAAGAGCGAAGTCCAGCTCGAAGAGTTCGGTATGTCCAAGAAGAAAAAGACAACAGGGCTGTTCAAGAGACTCAACTTGCACTACCCAGCTCTACAATTCCCGTTCTCCTCACACCCCTCGTTGCGCCACTGCTTCGCGCATCTGCAGTCTCTCGATCTGTCGATCATCACAACTCATCAGGGCGATATCCGAGTACCTGGTTGGGAGAATGGTCTAAGTCACTTCATCATGTGCGCGCCAGCCTTGAAAAGTCTGGCACTGAGCCTTGGTCGCGACAAGCACGTCTCTGAGCACTCGGCGGTCATCGTTCGCTCTCTGGCGTTATCGTGCCACCTGCCTCTACTTGAGCGTTTTCACCTTGTGAATAGCACGCTTACTGAAGGTTACATGACGGCTTTCATGGCGCGGCACAGGGACTCTATTCACGAATTGATCTTCAAGAATTGTCGTATGATGTATGGCACGTGGATGCCTTTCTTAAAGTCATTGCAAGACTTTGATGGATTGCAATGTCTGCGCCTTTCACTGCAGGAGGGCCTCGGAAGTCCGGGAATAATCTGGCCGAAGCCGAAAGCCAAGATCACACTTGATGTGCAGGACTCAGGTCGATCAATGAGGGATATGCTTGAAAACGTGGTTGCGAAGCATAGTGCAGAGGCTAACAATGCAACGGCTGACCATGGATGGTGAGGGTATTCTTGTCAACGGACCGTACTACTGGCCTAGCCATATGAATCAGAATCAGTTGCTTCGCTGTAGAACGCTCAGGACTTGTAGTCTGCTCGGCCTTCTCGCACGAGAATGCAATTTCACTATCTGATTTGGGCGATTATTGCTGGGGGACTTTCAATGCGGTATTTATGCGGTATGCCAGACGATCGTATCGCATGGCGCGTAAGGCTGTCAGGACTTCGACTTGGCTTGATGAAAATCTCGTTTTAAACCTCCGGCAGCGTGCAATTCATCGGAACAGAAGGGACCTGGGCACACCCATCAGAGACCACGATACCAGTGCAATACACTTTCTATGCTTCCTAGCGTGGTCATGGAGGCTGAAGCTATATGCAAGCTCCACCATGGAAGCCCACCTGCGGTGTGTTGCGATTCGAGGGCGTGATGGTGGTCATTCAGTCTTTGTCTAGAGCCACACCTCGAATCAAGTCGAGACCAATGCAGTCTAAGCGAGGCCCACACGCTTCTCAACAGCATCATGTATCTTTGGCGACATGTAAAGACTCATATAAAGCCCCGTCTCATCATCTTTGTACGCCAAACTCACATAGTTCATGCCTCCGTATCCCGCGCCATCAAGCCAAGGACTATATAGAGCGTCAGCGAACACTCCCACTGGGACGCGGATAACATCTCGACACTTCAATCCTTAGGCGGTACTCACAAAGTCTCCTCCCAATCCTGCTTATACGTTTCCGCCTGCTCATTCCACCCAATCGCGCGCCAAAACTTACTCAACCTCTCACAAACCACATCATCGCTCTCTATCCACTTCCAGATCGGCAAGTAAAGTTTGGGCCGCGGGAGCGCGTCCCCAGGCTTGAGTTCCCAATTGACGATGATATCCGCCCACCCTTGATGCAATACCGGGACTTGCGTGCTCATGAACTTCTCATCATCTGGTACACCACACACAATATGCCAGAAAATTTTGAAGTACTCCAGCCCCCTGCGCGTAATATCATCTCGCATGACGTTCCCGAGCGTGTAAAAATACTCCACCGCACCAAACGACGAATTCCACAGCCTCGAGTAAGACTTGACCCGAAACTTCTCACTCGGCCTCAAGAGATCAAATCCCATGCATTCAACGCGCGGCTCGCCGCCGAAACATTCCGGGAATTCTCGAAGGCACTTGTCCCATGCTACGAGGGGTTTCATAAGCGCTGGACCTACCCTGGGCGTGTTGGCGATAAGGTCGAAAGCAATTTCCCGAGGTGATTTGGCGAGTTGTTTGGCTTTCCAGATGAAGAAAGCGCTGAATTTACCAAGGATTTTGCCGGACTTCTCGAAGTCGAAGGCGAGGTAAGCTTGGGGGGATAAGTGATCTGGGTATAACTTGCGCAGTCTTTTCGCTTCTTCGTTGGACAGGAAAAGCTCTTTCGTGACGTAGTTGTAGACTTCGAGATCAAAGTTTGGATCTGCGGCTGCGGCGCGTTGGACAAGGTCTTGTGTGGCCTTTTGATTGATAGGGTCAGTGTCGGTTGCAGATTCGATGGAGTTGGCTTCGATGGTGAAGCGAATTACTGATTCAGAAGTGCCTGTTGTGCGAAGATTCCAGGATGGCTCAGAGGGAGAAAAATCTGGCGTGATACTTGCAGTCCATCCTCGCGCTTTGGCATCGTTGTGCGAGGGGATAGGTCCGTAGCCAGGAAGTACGACGTCGTGATAGAAGGCCAGGTTCTTGTAGTGAAGCGGTAGAGGGTAGCCAGTGCGAGTCATTACTAGAGGTAGGTGTATATCATCAGCTTGTATTATGTGTATAGTCTATATGTTGACACAACGTACACTTGCTGAGGGGTATTGCCGACGTATGCCACCAAAATCTTGAAGTATCGTCGAAGAGCAGAAGTGATTCTACAACCTCGTAGGGTGGTCGCGATGCGACGTGAGGGTCTTCTAAGAGCTTGTCCAGCTTAGCGCCGGTAAACAGACTCGTCGCAATGTTAACGCTCTTCGCTGTGTGCCCAGTACCATTTTCGAATGGATGGTCACGGGCTTCGAGTACCTGTTTCTCTGCCATTTCGACTCACTCGCAACTGCTCGTAGTTCCCACTAAAGACCAGTAACTTGATGTTATACACCATGGCCACTAGTCAATTGGTCCCATTTTCCGACCGGGATTGTAAGATCAGCAAACGCCTGAATACGCCCGACTCTGAATGTCTGATGCAGTTGACGGCATACTCTGAACGAGGCGCGCCATGTTGTGTTGGCTCCGTGCCATAATTGGAAAGCGCCGGCTGGGGTGCCGCAATGCCGCGGTGGCAGGGGTTCGATGCATCACAGCTGTACCTACGGAAGCCGCTATTGTGTTAGTCCAACATCGCTCTGCTGCGACCCAGTCTAAGCGTCGTGCACCACAGATACTAGATGGCACCCAAGCTTACTCCTCGGACGAGCGAGCGGTGGCCTACGACACGAATTTCGGATCGAGAGCATGAGTCCTCCAACCGTTCAAGACGAAGTCATCGAGCAGACGCAGACTACAGAAGGACAAACACAAGGCCACGATGCAGACAGTCACTACCTTTCAAGGTGGCCGCTTGCATTCCTGGTTATGGCACTCATGGCTAGCAGCTTCATGCTCGCACTCGACAATACAATTCTGGGTCTGTTATTTTGCCTCCGTACTGTGAAACGAAAGACTAATCGTGTCAGCCACGGCTATACCCCAGATTACCAGTGACTTCCAGAGTCTGAATGACATTGGCTGGTATGGCGCTGCGTACCTCATAACACAGATGTCCTTACTCCCCTCAAGTGGACGCATTTACACACTTTTCAACGTCAAGTACTCATTCTGCGCCGCACTGGTCGTGTTTGAGATTGGTTCGATCGTCTGCGCAGCGGCCCCCACCTCGATTGTCCTCATTGTTGGGAGAGCGATTGCTGGCGCAGGGGCAGCTGCATTGCTCGGTGGTGCCACAATCATAATCTCGTACAGCGTGGAATTGAGGCAGCGTGCCTTGGTGATGGCGATGCTTCAGACCGTCTATGGCGTCTCGTCAATTCTCGGCCCTCTGATCGGCGGAGTCATTACAGATAACAAGAAGTTGACATGGCGTTTCTGCTTCTGGATCAACCTTCGTGAGTAGACTTATGCGTCGGCGGTGACAGTGTTAATAACTGTCAGCATTCGGAGCCCTTTCAATCGCTGCGATCTGGTGGACCCTCAAAAGGCCTCCGCCAGCCGTGAAGGGAGACATCCCTTGGCAGAGCAAGCTCCAACAGTTAGATCTCCCTGGAGCAGCTTGCTTGGTTTCTTCAACCGTTTTGCTGCTGTTGGCACTGCAGTGGGGAGGCATCGTGTTTCCGTGGTCCGACGCGAGGGTCTACGGCTGTTTGCTTGGGTTCGGCCTTATCCTTATCGCTTTTGTCGTCCTACAAGCCACGAGTAAGGACAGGTTCGTGCCTTTGATCTGTGGTGTCCATGGTTCCTGACGTTGAACAGTTGCACAATACCTCTTGCCCTCTTCAAGAACCGCACTATGTGCGCCGCGTGCGCCTTCATTGCTCTCCTTCAGCTGACGATGGTCGCCCAAACCTATTACTGGCCGATCTACTTCCAATCGGTCAAGAACACCAGCGCTCGGACTTCAGGTATATACCTACTTCCTCTTATTGTTTCAAACACAGTCTCCACGCTTTGTACAGGCTGGATAATATCGAAAATAGGCTTTTATGTGCCTTTCATGTGGATCGGAGCACCGGTGCTGGCTGTTGGGTCTGGGCTATACTTGCTCATGCAAATCACAAGTCCTGCTCGTCAGTGGATTCTATACCAGATTGTGAGTGGTATTGGGTACGGAGTTTGTGCCCAGATACCGCTCCTATCTGTCCAAGTTGTATCAAACACAGCCGATGTCCCCACAGCTTGCGTAATGGTGCTGTTCTTCCAAGGCCTGGGAGGAGCTCTGGCGACAAGCATTGGGCAAAACCTTTTCACAGATGCTTTGCTGGAAAGGTTGCGCTCCCTTCCAGACGTTGATGCTGCGGCAGTGATCAAGGCTGGAGCAAGGAATTTCAGACAAATCGTCCGCCACGAGCTTCTGAGTCAGGTGGTTGAGGCATTCCAGTATGCATCGAAGACTGTGTTCATCTTGGCGCTGGCTAGCGCAGCAGGCGCGGCGCTCATTAGTACAGCTATGGAATGGCGATCAGTGCCGCGGAAAGAGAAGAAGAGTGAGGAAAGCAGCGCGCTTCAACCGCAGGAGGTCGCGACTGGAGAGCTAAAGACGTCGTGAGACGCGTCGTGGTGTTGTGGTCAAAGCTCATGACGTGATTTGACGTTACCGGTACGCGTCGATACGCAAAGGCCGCTTCCCCTTCTACTGAATCCATACCGACACCAATCGACTTCAAATGCTGCGTGATCAATTTGCGATGCTTTGCTGAATCAACAATGGACTTTGTAACTCTGTCAAACCCGAACTCCGAGCACGACCATCATGCCCTCCATACTTCTTCTCACTGTCCCGAGGTCACTAGTACATGCAGTGCCCGATAACTGCGCCGTTGCATCCGAACCGCCACGCCTGAAGACTGCGGGCAAAGGCTCCGCTATGACCGCTCTCGCGGTCGCGGGCCGTGTGACAGGTCTTCCGCGGTAAGCGGCTGCGTATCTAAGCCGCTCGCTGCGTGGGATGTTTCCAGCCGCATGTCTTTAAGCTTCCGGCGTCAGGCTAAACACGCTTGATCCTGATCTGCACGTCGGGCGGATGTCACCCAAACTCGCATACATCCTCCGTCCATTCTTGCAATCACGTGCGTCAGGCATCCCATCTTTATATGACAGTCTGCGGCGTGATTACTGCCTTCAAGTGTAGTGGATCAAGATCCTTGGTAAGTGCTGATGCCGCCTTACCGCTCTACTATCGCCAACGTCACGTCGATCCATTATCGGGAACGCGACGCAGCTGTGGATTCGGATGGTGGAGACATTGGTAGTCGCGGAAGTACACTCACGATGGCAGGAGCCGCGATACGGCTAAACGTCTACACTCAGCGATACTGGCAATCCATAGCGCCTTTCCACTATCCACCACGGTGGTACCTCAGACTTGCGATTATCTAAGATGGCGATATGCAGTGCACGCAAAATTCGCCAACATCGACTCTTCTCAAAGGCACCCATCAAGAAAGAATGCCCCATGCACGCTAAGCATGTCTTGGCTTGGGCTACGTATGATTATCCACGACTAGTGGCGAGGTACAGGACCCCTGGAGTACCTGTGTCAATTCCGCTAGCGCATCGACTTGCAGTATGTTTACCTATCGGTTCGTCTCTTCGCCTTAGGGGTGAGGGTTATGTCCTTTTGGGCACGGAGCTCAACAACGACTGCATAGGGTTGGCGAGGTCTAGTGTTCAGGAGACCGGGCGAGGAAGGCAGTGGATAGTCAAGGGCTGGTGGCCAGGTACTGTTGAGCAGACCCTGGCGTCGTCGACCATCCATATCTAGCCGGTCAATGTGGCTTACTGGCATGCTACTAGTTGTATACCGTTGTTAAAGGATCATGCCGACTTTGCTACCGATCAAGCTACAAGACCTGAGATCTTTCAAAAACCAAGACATAGGCACTTTCGTCCACTAGCAACGAGATGACAACAACCGACGAGATCGAGCCGATTGCGATCGTTGGGCTAGGATGCCGTTTTCCAGGGGGAGCGAATAGCCCAGAGGCATTATGGGAAATGCTTGCGAATGGTCGCACTGGGTGGACCGAGATACCAGCAGACCGCTACACATGGAGATCGTTCTATCACCCGGACCCGGATGCTGACGCGGCTCATAATCAGGCGGGTGGCGGTTATATCGATAGAGATTTGGCAGCATTCGATGCTTCATTCTTCAGCATCCCGACGCAAGAGGCAAACGCCCTCGACCCTCAGCAGAGAATACAACTTGAGACGGCCTACGAAGCGCTCGAAAGTGCAGGGCTCTCAATCGACAACATCAAAGGTTCAAGAACCTCGGTGCACATAGCAACCGTAAGTCGCGACTATGATAGAAACGCATATCGCGACCCTCAAGACCTAGCAAAATACCATCTCACAGGATGCGGAGAGGCAATTGCGTCTGGCCGAATAGCATATACCTTCGATCTTCGTGGGCCATGTTTCTCACTAGACACGGGCTGCTCTGGGAGCCTGGTCGGCCTTCATTTGGCATGCCAGGGACTGCGCTCAAGGGAGACGGACATGGCCTTGGTCGGTGGGACGAATTTATTACTGAGCCCTGACATGACTATAGCGATGTCGAAGTTACAGTATGTGCGAGAACAATAAAGCATTGGGCGATGCTAATTCTGTTTCAGCATGTTGAATGATGATGGCAAATGCTATGCGTTTGATAGTCGAGGAAAGGGATATGCTCGGTCTGAAGGCGTCAGCGCGATAGTGCTCAAGCGGTTGAGCGATGCGATTGCGGCTGGAGACCCGATCAGAGCCGTTGTAAGAAATTCCGGGATCAACCAAGACGGTAAAACGAACGGAATCATGTTGCCAAATCCACAAGCGCAAGAAGAGTTAATGCGATCAATTCACGTCAACGCTGGGCTGGCTCCGGCTCACACGGCATACATTGAGGCGCACGGAACTGGAACATTGGCTGGTGATACAGCAGAGTTGACCTCGATCTACAAGGTCTTCTGCGAAGGGATCAAGCGCACCTCACCACTCTTTGTCGGCTCGATAAAGGCCAACATTGGACACTGCGAAAGTGCCAGTGGTCTGGCAGGGTTAATCAAAACAGTGCTAGCACTTGAGAAAGGACAAATCCCCCCGGTACCGGACGTTCTCGACATTAAGAAAGGTCTGAACCTGAAGGAGCGCAACATCAGAATACCACAGCAACTGGAACTATGGCCAGAAGGCAACGTACGGCGAGCAGCAATCAACTCATTCGGCTACGGCGGCACGAACGTGGCTGCCATAATCGACAGCTATGATGCTCCAAAGGAAAAGGGTGGACATCGCTGCCATGCCGTCCCAAACGGTGTCGATGGCGTGGGTGCGCGCGAAGTTGAAGGGGCACTTCACCTTTTCGTTATCTCAGCCAGATCACCCAAGTCATTGAGCGACAACCTGGAGAACGTCAAGCGGTGGGCCAATGACAGAGAACTCGATTCACTCACTTTCAGTCGCTTGGCATACACCCTTTCCGCCCGGCGCACACATTTACCATTACGCAAAAGCTTCCATGCTCGAGGACCCGCGGAATTCGTGCTCCGCATGACAGAGGCAATAGTGCGACCAACGCAGAAGCACGCTGTGAAACGTAATTTGACTTTCTTGTTTACTGGACAGGGAGCCCAATGGTATGCAATGGGTCGCGAGCTCATGCGATCGTACCCTGCGTTTGTAAAGTCAATCCATTGGTCCGAGCACCTGCTCAAGGACCTTGGAGCGTCCTGGAGTCTGCGAGATGAGATGAGCAAAGACCAGGCATCCAGCAATATCAACAAGAGCAGCATATCACAACCGGCGACCACTGCCCTACAAATTGCGCTGGTAGATCTTCTGAGCAATTTCCAGATTCGTGCGAACACAGTCATTGGCCATTCGAGCGGGGAGATCGCAGCAGCATACGCAGCTGGTGCTCTTGACCATGCATCTGCAATACGTGTTTCTTACCACCGTAGTAAGGTCGCTGACCTGGCGAAGCACGCGACTGGTCGCAGAGGCGGGATGTTAGTTGCCAACATCAGCGAGACTGAAGCGGTCCAGTATATCAGGCGCATTGGCGAAGAGAAGTTGTCGGTGGCTTGCGTTAGTACCCACAAACGTGAAGAACATCATTCATATATATGCTGACTTCTTACAACTTTTCAGGTTAACAGTCCTGTCAGTGTTACGATCTCAGGAGACGAGGATGCCATCGATATCCTCAAAACCATCCTCGACACTAATCTTGTCACCGCACGAATTCTGGCTGTTGACGTTGCTTATCATTCGCATCATATGCGAGCGGTCGCAGATCAGTATTTCGAATCTCTCAACGGTCTTGAAGCAACGAGGCCTCGTCAGAATATTTGCTTTCTCTCCTCAGTCACTGGGCAGAAGAAGACCTCGGAATTCGGAGCAGAGTACTGGGTCGAAAACCTCGTATCTACTGTTCGCTTCTCTGACGCTATACTGTCCGCGCAGGCTTCAGATTCAAACCAAAGTTCGGCCGGAAAGATGCGAATATTCGGGGAGATCGGCCCACATAGTGCACTCGCAGGCCCACTCAGGCAGACCCTCGCGTCTTCGCACCTTCACTCTCCTTACAGATATGCTTCGGCACTTGTGCGTGGCAAGAACGCGCATGAGACCGTTCTTGAGTTTGTGGGCAGACTTTTCGAAGCAGGTCAGACTATCGACTTCCAGGCCGTACAGGCCTTTGGTGACGACGTGGAAAAGAGGGAGATGATCTGCGACTTGCCGCCATATGCTTGGGACCACTCGCAAAAATACTGGCACGAATCACGATTGAGCAAGGAGTATCGATTCCGTAAGCACCCTCACCATGATCTCCTAGGCTTGCGCCTCATTGGTAGTACACCATTCGAGCCTCTGTGGAGGAACATACTTAGCGTTGATGCACAGCCATGGCTGCGAGAGCACGTCATCGAT
This sequence comes from Setomelanomma holmii, assembly GCA_010015745.1. Classification (NCBI taxonomy): domain Eukaryota; kingdom Fungi; phylum Ascomycota; class Dothideomycetes; order Pleosporales; family Phaeosphaeriaceae; genus Setomelanomma; species Setomelanomma holmii. Next base: position 72,822 of record ML978279.1, read on the forward strand.
GGTTCCGCAATCCTGCCGGGAGCCAGCTTCTTATGCATGGTGGTGGAAGCTGCGCGACAATTAAACAATGAAAGAGGCGGAGATGCTATCGAGCGTTTTCACCTGAGACGTGTGGCATACTCGAAGCCGATTGTCATACCGGACTCTCCAGGCAAGGTCGAATTGATGATCAGTCTTGTGTCTCCGAATCAAGCAACAGCATCCGCGCATGGCTCCGGAAAATGGGCGACTTTCCGCATTACTTCTACCACAGACAACAAGACTTGGGACTTGAACTGCACTGGCTTCATCAGGCTTGAGCATAAGACCAGAGCGCCGAACGAGGTAGACGAGGGCCGTGAAGAACGAAGCGCGACCCTAGAACTGCAAAATCGACTCATCGACATCGGATCAAGTTGCACGCAGAACATCAATTCAGACTCGTTGTATGATGAAATGCGTACAAACGGTGTCGACTACGGTCCGAACTTTGCGACAATTAGAGAGCTTCTTCTTGGACACTGCCAAGCTGTCGGGAAGGTTAGCATCCCAGATATAGCAGCATGTATGCCTTCGGGATATATGCAGCCTCACTCAATACACCCGGCGACTTTTGATGCGCTAATGCATATCGTACTGCCGCTCTACTCCAGACATTGTAGCACAGGACCGGTCATGTTGACCTCGATTGATGAGGTCACCATCCTCGCAGATATGGTGTCGACGCCTGGAAGTCGCATCAGCGTATGCTGTGCTTTATCACCATCAGGACCATCAGCTGGCTCCGTTGATGTCATTGCATTTCAAGGCGCAGACGCGAAAGCAACGCCAGTCGTTGTACTGCGCGGTGAGAAATTCCAAGGTATCGGCGGTACTGCGTCTGCAAATCCTGACCCGCTTGCCAGTGCTTTGTTTCATCAGCCGTGTGTGCCTCTTAAGATGACGGCACAAGTCCCGGGAATGTTAAGCAGTATCTGCTTCACAGAGGACGAAACTTCCAAAGCGCCCCTCAAGCCGGACGAGATCGAGATCAAAGCTCGCGCCTTTGCTGTCGACGCGACTGATATCGATATGGTTCTGAAAAGGAGCAGCGACGCCTATAGCATTGGTGAGTGCGCTGGTGTCGTCACAGCAGTTGGCGCCGACTTCAAAGAAACAATCCGAATTGGCGAAAGAGTATGTTGCTGGAATACAGCCACACCATTCGCTAGCCATACACGCGTTAATGGAGCATTCGTGCAAAGAATGCCAAAAGACTGGTCTTTCGAAGCAGCAGCAGCTATCCCGAAAGACATGACACTAGCTCTCTACGGCCTGCAGCATATCGCACAGCTTGGCTCAGGACAGACGGTCTTAATAAACGATGCAGGCGGTTCTCTAGGGCATGCTGCAGCATTTCTCGCACAATGCTTGAGCCTCAATGTCCTCGCGACTGTCCAAAGCCGAGAGGAACGCGAGCATTTACAATCGATCTGCGGCATTGCTACCAATAGCATCTTCTGCGCCGGAGACTTGACTCTGCGATCAACTATTCTGCGCTCCACCAGCGGTCAAGGTGTTGCCGCGGTCTTCAACACCTCAAACACTCCTCTTACCGATGACATATTGGTTTGCGTAGCACATTTCGGGACAGTCGTCAACATCGGACACCCTAAGAATCGAATTGCATCAATGCTGGAACCCACTGGACGAGCCTTGAATATTGTCGCTTTTGATGCGGGCCAACTTCTGAGATATCGTCCGTCTGCTGCATGTACAACTTTCAGAGAGGTTGTGACGCTGTTGCGCAACACAAACTCTCTTGATACCATGCTTCATATCAATGCGATACCGTTGCAAGACGCTGCTCTGGCATTCAAAGGAGTACAGATGCAGTCTTACATAGGGAAAGCTGTGCTGTCAACGAGCGAAGAGACTGAAATCAAGGTTAAGCAGCCACAAATTGCTCGTCCATATCTTAACGTTGATCGCCTCCTTCAAGCCGTGGCCAAGTTGTCTGCGCCGCAAGCACAGAAAGAGGAACTCCTCGCAATATTGACAGCTGGTCGCGAATCTCAAACAGACATAAGCGTAGGGCTTGCATCAAACGTACTTAACGGATCAGCGGCGAATGATGCTGGTGCCTACGCAAGTTTTGAGAAGCAACTGAAGCTCGCGAGGAGCAGGGAGAACGCGCGAAAGGTTGTTCTCGACGCTATAGTTCATCAAATGGCGACTCTTGTGACAATGTCTTCTGATCAAGTGGACCTATATGCTCCGCTGGCGGACTTAGGTCTTGACTCACTCATCGCCATCGACTTCAAAAATTGGATTGGTCGTATTCTGGGAGCGACACTCCGGACTCATGAGATCCTCGAAGCTTCCGGCCTTGACAGCATAAGTATTTTGATTGGCGAACGCAGCACATTCATCTCGAAAGACTTAGATGAAGCAAATCATGAAAGAGTGAACGGTGTTACTCCGGCTAGTTCGATCTTAGCGCCACAAATTGTGTATGAGGCTGTTCAGCCGCAGAGCAACGGTGCTTCTGGAGATGATATTATTCAGACCATGGCAAATGGCGTCAACGGTACCTATTCTACCAATGGCCACAGTCTTGTCCAAAGATACGAACGACAGCAAGGCTTCCACGTCAACAAGCTGCCCAAATACCCCTTCCTGCATCTCGAGGATTTGATGCAGTCGTATCTGCTATCCGTAAAGGCATTAGCTAGCGAGTCCGAGTATCAGCAGACCCTTCGTACCATCGATGAATTCCAAGAACCTGGAAGTATTGGTAGATCATTGTATGAGAGAGCCGCAACCATGGCCAGCGACCCCACAGTTGAGAATTGGGAATGGGAGCTGCAACTTCGTCATGCACATCTCAACCGACGAGCACCCCTCGTCCCCTTCAACAGCTTCTGGTTCAGTCATCCCATCAGTAAGCGACAGCACTCACAAGCGGAGAGGGCCGCGTTGATTGCGTGGACAACTTTTGACTACAAGTTACGCCTAGAAGCTGGAGACGTGCCGCCACTGATTCTAAATGAGCAAGAGCTGACCACAGCATATCATCCCTGGATCTTCAATGCGACCCGGCAGCCTTGCATCCGGAGCGATGAGATGAAGAGATATCCGGGCAATGACTACTGCGTGGTCATGCGACGAGGTCGTGCGTTCAAAGTTAGTCTGTACATGGACAATCGGCCTGCCACATACCAGGAGCTCTTTAATCATATCTGTGAGGTCTCGCACGCAAAGCTTGAGCCTGCTCCCTGGGGACTCTTGACATGCGACAACAGACAGGCGTGGGCTGAGGTAAGGTGTTTAAGATTGATGTGAAGGGCGCTCTGACGATATCTAGAAACGGTCGTATCTGCAACAGCTCACAGCGAAGAATTCGGAGACTATTGCGGCTATCGAGGCATCTGCTTTCATAATATGTCTCGACGGAGCCTCACCAACAAATGCTGCAGAACGAGCCAGACAATTCCACTTTGGCGGCGAAAAGGATGCAGGCAACCGCTGGAACGACAAGTCTCTCCAGTTCGTGGTGTGCACTAACGGCGTCTCAGGCGTCATTGGCGAGCATACTATGCTCGATGCTTTGACGTTGAGCCAGCTCAACGACACAATTGCGCAAGCCATCAGTAGCCACCAATCTTCGAACGAATGGATACGCGCAACGAAAACCGAACACCAGCTTGTGGAAATGCCAATACAGATTGATAACATGATCAACACTCATATCGAGAAGGTTCGTGCCGACTATATTGCGGCCACCTCCACCGCAGAACATGCTTTCCTCACCTTCGACAACTATGGGGCAACTTTCCTCCGTGCGCAGAGGTGCTCACCGAAGAGCGTGTTTCAAATGGTAGTCCAGCTCGCCGCCTTGGAGCTTTTTGGCTACAGCCCAGCGTGCTGGGAGACCGTATCCGTAGCGCACTTTCACATGGGTCGAGTCGAGATCATCCAAGTCATTCTTCCTGCAGTCGCCGAGTTTCTCGCCGCAGCTCAAGACACTACCAAATCACTAAGCGAACGGCGCAGGCTCCTAATCGAAGCAACAAGAGCACATACCGCGGCGGTGAGCAAAGCAAATCGAGGCCAGAGCGCTGAGCGTAACCTATCAGCCCTGCGCGTCCTGTTGCGTGATGGCGAAGAGACTCCTTCTTTGTACGAGGATCCCGTATACAAGCGTGCTAGGCCACGCAAAATTATGAGCCATTGCTTCGGAACCGGCATGATGGAAAAAGGCTTTCTGTTCAGAGATCCGGAGTCGGTGTGGGTGCACTACGAGGTGTATGATTCGAGGTAAGTGCTGATTGTGCGGCCTGCAGCCTCGAGACTCCAGATCCACTGATTATAAATAGCGTTTATTTTTCGGTCACAACAGCTGAGGAAGGTCGTGCCAGTCGCTTTTGTAACCTATTGAGAGATAATGCGGCACTGGTACGAGAGATACTGCAGGCTTGATGTTATGAATGGACCTTTGGGTGAAATTGCTTGTTTGAAAACAATTTCAACTTTCTCAATTACCCTTGCTTTTCCTGAAAGTGTTCGCAAGAGTCTGTCCGGCGGCATCCCCAAAGCTGTTCCCGTGGTCGATTCAGAAATGTATCGCCGAGCTAAGCCTAAACGGTGCTAGCGCCACCACAGCACTGAAATGTGCTTGCTCAGTACCTGTTCCAGTTCATGAACCACGCACTTCTTCGTCACCGCGACTACAGGTGTCGAAGCGTGCGAGGGGATTCCAAGATGATGGTCAAGTGGCTGTGCCAATACCCAGTATGCGCCTGTGTCGTCCAGACTTGCCATCGCACCACCCTTTCAACCCGAAAGCTGACGACACCCTGAGGCATACAATCCGAGGTACGCCGCGGGAATGCAGAAGATACAGCTCTCTGTAAGTACGGCTGGGCTTGTGTGGAGCCATCGCATGCTGTGATTGGATGATTCACGTTTAGCGAGCGAGTCGATTCGCGTGGCATTCGTCCTCCACCCTTGGCACAGATTCTATGCCTCCCGCATACCAGCGCGTACATAAACTTCGTTCGACGTTGCAAGTCTTATTCACGTATGCGCAAATTTTGACTCACATTTTTGCTGCCAACGCATGCTCACGACCTTCTGAAGACTGGATCCCCGACGTGCCGATAAGGCTGCGGTAGAGTTGCCTTGCTTCACCTAAGCCATCTCTCTGGGAGCACATTGCTTCCCAGTTTGCGCTCCTTTCGACTCGCTCCTGGCGAAGACTTGAGCAGTCTTCGCCTTCTCTCCGCTCTTCCCTGCTTTCTGCAGAGAGAGCTTTTGTCTCATCAGATTTCAGACACGCTCACAGTAGTCGCCCTGAACACTTCTTCAGTCCGTTCGCCTTCGAACATGAGCTCAATCCGGTGTATTACGTGGGGATGCTGTGGGGTCGGACCTCACCCTCCCCTCAAATGGCGCAATCAACCGATCGAACTGCGCAGACCGACACCGACGGTCCCGATCGTAACTTGACTACAATCGCCGCCGCTCCACTTGCACAACCGAGCAGCTCAGTATGTCAATCGCCAACTCCATCGTCGATCAGTCAACCCATCAGACCAATACCTGAAGCCGTCAATTATGCTGTTCAGTGCCCTATCTGTGGCGCAACGTTCCGTCGGAAGTGCGATCTCAAATACGTTATATACCACTAAGCTGAGATGTGCGCAGAAACTAATCATGATGATAGAGGCCACACATATCGCAGGCATGAACGACGCTACATCTGCGCAAGTTTGGGATGTACCCGCGCTTTCCACCTCAAGGCCGACCTTGAACGTCACAGTCCAACTCATCGAGCCCAGGACACGCGCCCCAGCTTCCAATGCTTCTTCGCCGGATGCGCCAGAACCTTCACGCGGAAGGACAACCTGTCTAGACATCTGACGAAACATAAGCAACGACCTTGAAACCGCGCTCTGCGCATACCTACTCTTGAGGATCTACCCTCCACTACCGTCGCTCATTATCCCTTCCGTTGTCTTTCCCCAATTCATGACCTCGTCAACAATACCTGAAAGTAATGTCGATCAAGATTGGCAGATTCTCTTTTCATTCGACAGGTGGTCTCCCGTGGTTTGTTTACATCTACAATCTTTTGTTTCGATCTTGACGCAAACTCGCAAATAGAACGGTATGGAGGTCAATAAATCCTTTCCGTTCTACACAATGCTCACACACTGCATCATCTGAATGTCGAGAGTATTCGGATACGGAGTCGCCTTCATTTATAATGCTGTCCTCGTGCCTGACCAGACGCCTTGAATGCATCGACATGCATTCGACTTGTATCACGCCAACTTTTACTGCTTTCTGTTGCAGAAAAAGCGTTCCGTTTCCTGTTCTCTCTCACAGCTCTCTCATTCGCTTGCGAAAAGCCAGTGCTCGCAGAACCCTCGTACCGTGTCGGAGTAAGAACATGGACTTCTTGCTCCGCTCGTCATACGTCCTTCACGAGCTCATCTATCATTGTCAACGTACTGAGCACACTCTTGACTTAGGGAAACATACCCCAGCCTTTACTCAGTACCATAATTTGCATTTTTGCCTTCCTTCTTGCTGACCTCCGTTCTTCTAGCTCCCAACAATCTTCGTCAATGCCGCTATCGACAAGCTCACGATCGTGGAGAGAGGGAGAATGTAGACGCTGGGTGACGGCTCGCGAGACAAGCTGCCGATACTGAACTTCTCTACTGTGTTCCTCAACGCGCCGACTGGTAGAGATATGGTACTGGACAGGATCGTGAAGACAGAAACGGATGGGCGAAGGTTTATGTGCCAACATGACGAACCCTTGGTTGCGATGTCGAAAGTGGAGCAGTGCACGAGACACGAAAGACGCAGGGGGAAGCTCATATATGGGAGTCGCAAAGGCTGTTTGTAGGAGTGTCGCAGTATTCAATGTCGTCGCTGGAATTGCGATATGCATCTGCAAACAACGAATCCGTACCTTGCAATTCTTTCCACATCATCCATATGAACACTCTCTTCCAACTTCGCTATATACATCATCCAACCATGCTCGCCCATGTCGTCTATTCGAGACCACCACCTCAAATTGAAGCGGCCTCGCCCAGTACACCACCATACCACACCATTGCGCCCAAGCCCACCAGATTGACCAAACTACTGACCGAATGTAGTATGGTGAACTTCCTATTCAGCGCCTGCATCTCCTTACTATGCGGCCCCTCATCATAGCTCTTCTTCCCATCCCTCGTCTCCTGATGTTTCCTCAATCGCATAATCTCCGTCGTTTGCGGACCCACGTAGCCCAAATTCAGCACCGCTGTCACGAACATCGTGGTGATGAGGTAGGCGTTTAGCTTATCGTTTGACGTCGTCGGCTTGAGCGTTGTGGACGATGTGAATGCGGACAACAGCGAGCGTGGATATGTGAGCCACATTGCCAACGGCGCGACGGATTGGAGCACGAAGTAGGGTGGGAAGATGGACTTTTGGAGCGTGGAAAATTGGGCGCGGGGGAGGGCGCGGTAGGCTACGACGCCGCCGATAAAGGATTGGAAAATTGTTGAGCCGAGGAGGGTTCCATAGCTGTTGTGGTCAGTTGTGGATCTGTGATCTATGGTTGTGGAAATGGTACCTGAGTAGATGGTAAGTCGCTGGGCTTTTGAAAGTGGATAGAGACGACATGGCGATGAGCTCGTGCACTTCGTGATGATTATGGGAAAGGAAAGGACTAGTCTGCAGCTTTAACTTGTACAGATGTTCTACACTGAAAGACTTCAGGACGTCCAGTTAAGCCTCGGTTGTCAATGATCTCACGATTTCGGTCCGCCACGCGCCAGAGACCCTGCATATGCACGTCGCGCACCCCTGTCAGACTCTAGCGAGCCCCACGTTGCTGTCGTAGCTCCAAAAGTAAATCGCGACCCCAAAGATTTGGCGCGTCATTAGGCCTGCGATCATTTCCATACCACAACACACAGCATGCCAATGCTTCTTCCATCTTTGATATCTCTGCGCCACCCAATCTCGCACAACCCTACGCCCGAGGACATCTTCGGCTCCACGCTCGGCAGTATCTTCACAGACGACTTGCAGAACCAACATGGCGATGATTCAGACACGGTCATAGTATACAGGAATACCAAGTATGGCGAGCTGGAGCTCAGGACTGCGGATGTCAATGGCGAAGATCAAAGGCGCAAGTTTGCGCATTACCTGTGGAATGCTGGCGTGTTGATGGGAGAGTTGGTGGGAGGACGACCAAAGAACCAGGATATTTGGGATGAGAGTGAGGGATCGACAAACGGTCAATGGTGGGTCGATGACGAAGGAGAGAAGAAGTGGAGCGTTGAGGGAGAGACGGTATTGGAACTGGGTGCAGGTGCGTTGGGATGACGTAGCAAGACACACAACAAGAGATGGCTGATGGCAGATCAGGTGTAGGACTGGGTGGCATCATGAGTACGTTGGCAGGTGCGCAGGAGGTACAACTACGATAAGTTTCTTATTGCTCTTGGCTCACAAGTTTAGATTGCCATCACCGACTACCCAGCGCCTCCTATCATCGAAGCCGTCAAAACCAATGTCGCGAAGAACTTGCCTGAAGGTCTACGTCCACGAGTGACCATGCACGGCCATCTGTGGGGTTCTACCACCACGCCCTTCGAAATCGGACACTCCCACAAGTACACCCGTATTCTTGCTGCAGATTGTCTCTGGATGCCATGGGAGCATGAGAACCTCGCGAAGTCGATGCTGCATTTTCTCCATGACAGCCCCGACGCGCGCATATTGTGTATAGCGGGGTTCCATACGGGGCGTGCAAAGGTAGCACCCTTCTTCGAGGAGGTAGTGCCCAATAACGGGCTAGCTATAGACGACATCTTCGAGATGAACGCGGACGGGAAGCGGCGAAATTGGGCGAAGGAGCGCGACGGCGGCCGCGAAGATATCGGCGAGCGGAAGAAGTGGCTCGTAGTAGCACGTCTAAAGCGTAAATAGTTCAAGGCTCTTTCTGAAAGCAGAGCGTAACAACACTCGACCCGGTCTTGCCCCCAAATGTGAAGCTTGGATACTTGACCTTGCCAGCCAACGTGAGCTGCCCGCCTCCGAACCAGGCGCGCAGCTCTTCTTCAGTCCAATTGCAACTCGTGATGAGGAGGCGCCCACCAGGCTTGATCAGTGGCTCGACGCGCTCGCGGTAGCCTTCGCAGATTCTGCGACCTTGTGCATCCGTGTCTTGCGACAAGCAGATAGCGTCGAATGTGCCCTTGTCAAGCACCACGTCGAAGCCATCGCCCAGCCATGAACCGGGCGCCTGGCCTAGAATGTCCCATTCGTGCAACGCAATATCTTTGTAATCTTCGCCCTTGGTATCGCGGATTGTCTCTGCTAGCCTCACGCTTTGCTCCGAGTAGTCGACGCCAAGCATATTCCCGAGCCATGCATCCTCGCGCAGCGCGAATAGAAGGTGTCCATTGCCTGTCCCAAGGTCCAGAAAGCGCGTAGCGGCTCCTGCATTACCATTACCCTCTTCCTTGTGCAGTATGCCATCATCGCTCAGGTCCTCGAGGAACGCGAGCATGCGCTCCTCTGCGCCTGCATCGCTGAACCAAATTGTACCCTCGTCGGCGGTGTTGGCGGCGAAATTATCTCGCTCGGTTGTGTACGCCGTGTCCCAATATGACTTCTGACCGAGGTCAGACGGTGTAAGGTGTGTTGGTGCTGCCATTGTCGGACACTTGGCTACGCGATAGAAATATTTACGAACGAGTTGCGCGGAAAGTTTTGGCGGAGGAGTCGCGGGGATGCATGAGCGTGATGGGAAGTACGCCTTTGGTCTTTCTCTTTGCGCTAGTAGACTTTGACGAGTACACGGCGACCATACAGCTTCTCATAAGCACGAGCCTCCTCAGCGTTGAGCTTCTGGCCTAAACGACGCTTCTCGAGCATCGACGCCTTGACTTCAGCTCCCTTCTTCTTTCGCTGCTCCAGCTTGTCCTGCTTCTCCTGTTTCTGGGACTGGAACTTCCAGGCGCGCTGCTCCAACTCGTGCTCGATGTGTGCATCAGGTTTGGCCTTCGCTGCGCGCTTTGCCTCACGCTCTTGCAAGGCGGCTTGGCTCATTTGCTTGTAAGAACCGCGCTGAGCTGCGTTCTCCTTGCGCGCAACGACTTCGTAAACAGCCTGGGAAAGACGGGGGTTTAATTACCAGGTAGCGCTCGAAATCTGCACGGTTGGCGATCTTGTTCTCGTAGTACTTGATGCCGGTGTTGTACGCCATCTGCTTGTAGATCTTGTCGCCGGGTGGTGTACGAACAGAGCCAATGGCCTCGACATCGGTAACCGTTGGCACCGTATTGATGACGCGCTTGAAGTAGAGGTCGAAGATGTTCTGCGTGAACGAGCCCATACCAAGGTACTCCGCCGCAGAGTGGAAGTGCAAGTCGACGTGCGTGTCTTCAGTGGGAAGAAGATCACCGACATACGAAGCCGACGTAACTTTGGTCATTAGGTAGATCAGGCGATTGACCTGTTCGAGATCGTAGTTTGCTGGCATTGCGATCGGCCGTCAACGAGCAGCTCTTCTGACTTGTTCGATGCTGCCTTGAAAATAGAAGTGGCAATGCGACGACCTTGTTGCCATCGTGGTCGACGATGTCGATAAACTGGCCCTGAGTGAGGAGGTGGCGGTATCGACGGCTCATGGCGCGCATGTAGCCTTGGCCGCCTGCGCCGTTGCTGGAAGATGGTGACGCGGAGCTGCGACCGCGCGATAAAAAAGAGGCTGGAACCATCTTGCTTAACTCTATCAGCACGAATAGGAGAGACAGCGTTGCTTTTGCAAGTTAGGACAAACTTACAGCTGAGGAGAATTGAAAGATTATGTTCGGGCTTGATGGTTTACTGGTAGAGTCCAAACGGTGTTGCGAGAAGTCGGGCTAGTCAAGATGAGCCTCGTACGCCAGTTGCAGTCGCGAGTGAGAAGGTAGTGTGTGAGCTAGTAATTATAACGGAATTTAGTCGTAGACCAAGGGCTTGGCAGTGAAAGCAGATGATTGTGGACAATTGGTCACCTATGGATGTGCTCCTGGTCAGGAAATAGCAACATTCATTCATGCGTACGGAGTAAACCTATACAGGCGGGAGCACGGGATGTCTCCGACGTGCTGGAAGCATTCTTCCATTATATAGAATAGAGGCTTCGCCTTCTTCAAAGTATCTTGTATAAAAGACGAATTCTGGCGACAACATGTATCTAAGGTTATTCAGGGGCCTACAAGCTTTGTGCTTTCCTGACGCGGTTTCGTAAGCGCCGCGCACGATTATTGCACGACCTGGTGCTGGCGCAGGTCATCAGAAATCGATGCAGATGGCTGAGCCGAGTGGTGACCAGGTTGAAGACGATATAATTTTGAAATTGGTATATACTTCAAGCCCAGGAGAAATGCTCCGAATGCAAGTAAGCGCCACCAGACTTCGAGCCTTTGAGGATATTCAGGTTTTCCATCGCAACAGCATTCCGCACATCGTTCTGCATTGTGTCTGGCCCGCACACATAGACGTTTAATGTTTGACCGCTCTCTGCCACAGCCAGTCCCTCTTCGTATATGATCGACGAAAGACCTGGTCTTCCGCCAAGTTCTTTACCTGGGACGCTGGCAATTTCTCCTCCAGCCTTGATCTCGATCTCGTCAGCTGAAGAGTTCGACGCGGATACGCGCGAAATCTCGATATCTGCAGACTTTGTCGAAACAGTAGCTTGCTGTTCAGCAGCGCCAGTCAGGTGAACTTGGACACCAAGTTCAGTGGACGAGTACGTGGCGGAACATCTCGATAGCAGATTCCCAACAGTGCGAAGAAACCAGATGCGGCTGTCGGTATCCCGTGTTGCAAGTATGACACGCAATGAAGTCGGCCCAGACCAGTTAATCTTTCCATGGCTGCCAGTGATTTGCTTCTCATGGTCGAAAGCCTTAAGGTCCTCCACATGCTCCTCAACATGGTCAGGCGAGCGACGCCTGCAGAAAAGTTCGATCATCGGCAGCATCCAACCCGCCCCCGAGCCGCCAGCGATGACGAGAAGTCGATCGCCATCATTGTGTCGTTGCATGTTGATGCCTCCGTATGGGCCGTCAACGAGTATTGGCACTGGTGCGCCAGGATATTTCTGAGCGTGGTTGTACATCTTTTTGGTCAAGCCGCCGCCTTGGCGTATGTAGAAGACCAGCTCTGATTGTTCGTCGGAACGTATCGATGGTAGAGAGCAAATGGTGAAGGGATGGGATGAAAGCGCCTGGAGACTGGTAAATCGCAAAAAACAATGCTGTCCTGGTTTCCATCTCATGTTGACTGCCGGAATGGTGAGTCGAATGAATCCATTGTCTTCGATGTGGATGTAGGCCTTTTGGGTGAAACCGTATTCGAACGCAGTTCTTAACCAGGGGTAGACGAAGCATGGAACGTACACGGCCGCTGTTGCGACGAAGTAATGCCTGCCAGAAAGTTAGTCCCGTCGATATCAGCATTCAGTCAGGGAAACATACCAAGACGTGAGAGTCGCATCACAGTGCCAGAAGAAGACGATGACGAATACCACAACGACAGCAAGATGGGCTGCCTTGAAAAACTCGTAGCTGACGTTACTAGGATCTGTTAGCCTTTGTGCCGGATTTAGGTCAAGGTACAGCACGTACCGGATGACACTATGCGAAGCGAAGGTAAGCCAGGCTTGGAGGATGAGCGCGACGATACCAGTCCAGTAGAATAATGTGCTCATCATCGTGACCTCCATGACCATGTCATGCCATTTGATGTGATAGACGATGAACGGGAAGGTGTGCATGAGCGCAAGCAGGAAGAATGCATATGCGCTCCATCGGTGGAAGACCTGAATATTTTCATGCGAGACGCCCGTGACGAGCGTGATCCAATTCGTCTTGCTCGCGGTCGCGCTGCGTGTTGTCAGCAATGAGATAGTGCATGACTCGCGAGTAACTTACAAGACGAACGGCATGCAAGCCAGAGCCATCCATCCTGATCGAGTACCCAGTGGTGGCGACCCGCCGAAGTCCTCACTCGGCCAATAATACGGCTGTGGAATCAAGTCCATACCTGAGATGCATTGTATCAGCTTCGCTGTCCGAGACAGCTTTGATAGTTATCAATGCTTACAGAAGAAAAAGACGGTTCCGGAAGCCCCAAGGAGCAGGATGCCAACCGGTGCTGAACTCCATCGAAGCGCTTTGACATGGAAGCCACGGTACGACAAATACCGGACGACTGCAATCAACTTCTGCCATATACGAGGGCCTCTGACTTTGCGATACCCTAGAATGTGCGAAGACACGACGTGGCCGATGATGAAAAGTCCGATCGTAGTCATGAAGAAGGCCACGGTCGGCAACGCGTAAACATAATCCGCAATGTACCTGTTCGATATCGAGTACTTAGCATATAATTTCGCTTTGCCAGAATACTATGTCTCACCAAAAGTGCCACCGCTGCGTGTACCATGCACAATCCTCCGCAGTGAAGCCATCGCAGGTGAAGTCACGGCTACCAGTCAAGGCCAGTGGGTAGTTTAGCCACGCCGACGACATCATCTTGGAGAGTAGGTTCGCGGCAGCGAGATGAATGTCCTATCTTTGCGCTTTCAAGGTGCGACAGTGGAGACAGAAGACGTCCAGACAAGACCACTCAAGACGGCTGGGTGACTTAAGCTTCACACAGACACAACCTTAACCCCGGCCGTGTTTCCGGAAAGCGGATCCTAAACATTCTCAACCCCACCATCTCACACTCGATGGAACGCGAATTGTTGAGTTACATGAACGGCGATTGGTTGGTGTTGAGGATGAAGCTCAGAAAAGGCGGGTAACTTGCTCGGTGGGCGTGCGCTAAAGCGGTTGCGTCTCAGCCTAGTCCAGAAGTCGCCTAAGACGTGCCGTTCGAGCACGTTTGAGCAATTTAACATGATGCGTCGTGTGGCGAATCTAACCGAGGGTCCCAACCGAACGGGTGCGACAAGACATTGAGCACGATGCTTATTTCCACGCCGTCAACCTTCAACCATATTTTCGGACCCAATTTATCACTGTTCATCTATCGTAATTCGGTTCAGGGTCTTGTGTCACCCAAATCATCCTTTCACCTTCCACAACACCACTGAGATTTTGACAGACGCGGTCACTTCAGTCATGGATATGTCAATGTCAATGGACATGGCCGCAACTGCGACAAGTGGAATGGCGATGGCTTCTTCCTCGGGCATGTCCATGGCAACTTCGACTTCGACCTCCGATATGACGATGATGGGGATGGGAATGGATTCCATGGAAATGCTCTTCTTCACATCGACGACAACACCTCTCTGGTCATCGGCCTTCACCCCGCACAACGCAGGACAATATGCAGGAGTCTGCATCTTTCTTATTGTACTTTCGACCATCTTTCGAATGTTGCTGGCCGTTCGAGTCAATTTGTTCTCACTTCTGTCTGCCATTGAACGGCGATCGCACGGAGGTCTGGTTGCGCCTTATGCTATTGAAGGCAAGAAGACGATCCGACCCTGGAGAGCACGGGAAGCTCTCATGACTTCGACACTGGATGTTATAATTGCGGGCGTAAGCTACTTACTGTAAGTACCAAATGGTTCATCGGCCAAGTGCTGTTGCTAATTGTTTTGTAGCATGCTGGCGGTGATGACCCTGAATGTTGGGTATTTCTTGTCAATACTCGGAGGTGTATTTCTGGGCAGCATGTTTTGCGGTCGTTTGCTAGGCGACACTGTGGGACGTTGAAGAACTAAAGGAAGTGATGCCTTTTTGCTTGAGCTACCATGTAGCAAGTTCAATCGGATGATTTCTAAGCGCATATGCATAAGATTTATCCCAAGTGAGACCGTACTTTTTGCCACGATCTAAATATAACACCTTCGTCCAACATCACGTGGGTCTCGCTTGAAGACTTCCTATTTGTGCCCGCATACTGCTGAGGCATGTGAGGCGATGCGCGCATATGAGCAAATTTCCAGGAGTCCGCCAGGAAGCATGCAATCAATCTTCTTGAGTCCATCCACGGCCACGTTCTGTCTACTCATATATTTATATAGAAGAGAATCGAACCCTTCTCTTGCTTCTGAGCGTACGCGCGCTGAGCCCCTAGGATATATTCCAACACCACGACAAGTGTAGGGCAGTAAATATCCTTGCAACATGAACGTCTCCACACCTCCCTTACTGCTGCCCATATTGCTGCCCTCCGCCCACGCATTCGGCAAGATGAAGGGCATGTAGGGCTAACACTCATACGATCTTCTCTGCGCAATGGCCTGCTTGCGCTCAGTTTATACCCTCAAACTTGGACTATTCGACCAGTGGGGAGAAACTCGGCATGATGGCCGTGTCCATTTCAAACGAATGCTGGCCTGAGAACACTCCACATCTAATAATATCTGCATCCTGTGAGCCTAGCTATAGGCCTTTAGCCTGTCTCTCAGAAGTATTCTGTGAAATACGGTTGGCAAAAGCTCTGGAGCTGTCGAGAATGTCAAGATTATTAGTTTTGGCCAGATTGGTGACATAGGAAGCAAGTAGGCGCAAATGGAACAATATATCGTGGCTCTCAGCATCGGTCTTTGTAAGCAGTTGGGAGTAGGAGATATAGTGGATGTAAGGGTGTATTGTGTGGTG